>JBBPDI010000032.1:18269230-18281693 GCA_037974545.1 Cucumis variabilis
AGTGACACCCAAATGATTTTCCCCAAGACCTTTGGTTTCTCTTGAAAATGAAATAAGTATACATATGGCGGAAAGGTGATGTCAAGGGTCAAACTCTATCTCAAAATGGGTCATTAATTTACATGACATTACACAACAATAATAACCCTGGTGTAATTCAAATAAATTTATATAGTATACTAATTAATTCTCATCTTTTTTATAATCTAATGCTTGATGAAGTAAATGATATAATCATATCCTAAAAGACTTAAACGTATGGAGTTGAAAACAAAGAAAGATCATGTATATAGAAAAACAGATATGAAAGATTAGAGATGACAAGGAGTGTATAGAAAAAGAAATGTGAAACATTAGAGACTGTACATACCCAAAAGTATACATATATACACATATATATACAAGTATTAAGTTGTGTGTTTAAAAAAGGTATGACAAAAATTTAAAAATTATTTTTAAATATGATAAAGTATCACAATTTATAGCATGATAGATCAAGATAAAGTACTATTTGTGTCTGTTTGTATCATGCATGATAGAGACAGTGATATTTTACTATAATTTATAAATATTTTTGTTCATTTTATTATATTAGAAAATAATGATTTTTTTATTTTTTAGTTAGCGAAACAACCATCCAAATAAAAGTATCAAGAGGTTGAGTTTTAGCTCCGATATATCGGATACATATCATACAATAAAAAAAAAGTTATATTTGCAAAATAGAAGAAAATTTTTACACTTAAAAATATTCTATTCTTCATTTGTCATGAGATCTGCAATTGTTTAATTTTCTCATTTTGAAGTGTCATGAAATCCATATTTGAATTATAAAGACTAGGTTTAGTGGATTCTGTTCATAGATTCCTCAAGGTTGTCACCCTGCAAGCCACTATACATGTGTCTTTTTTCAGGTTTATTTGAAAGGTACAGTCAATAATGCCAACTTCTGACTTTTGTTGGATATCGATGGCACATTTAATGATATCTCTTTTGCCTTTACAATTCTCTATCACCTTCAATCTAAAGCATTCTTTTGGTCTTCAAACCAGAAAAGTGCTTGTTTTTTTAGATATATATTGAACTAACAATTATTTGTGTAAACAGTTCAATATTTAAACAATAAAAAAATGTATAAAGATTGACATAGAAATATACGTGGTTAACTAATAGTGTGTTAGCTACCTCTCCAGAATAGAGGAAGAACAATTTTACAATTAATTTTTTTTTTCAGAATACAATATGATGCCACTTAATTAGAGAGGTTAATTTATATATAACATAAATTTGTAAATAAATCATAAATAAGTACTTCTGCTCAATTACAAAACTAAAGAGTCCTTGTATTAAGTTGTTCATAGTGTCACGTACCAAATTTAAGTCATTCCAATAACTTAATTTCTAGGAGTATAAACATGCATGTTTGTATCCTGCTTCTTTCATTACTATTTATTTAGTTCATACAATCATCCTTCCAAAATTGTTTTTAAAGCTTTTTACTTTAATTATCGTTATTTTATGATTTTTTTTGGTTTCAGTTGAGAAGTTTGTTATACCTGTTTTTTTATACGATACTTGGAATACTTTTTCATTTATTATTTATTTGATAATGTGCAAGTTCAATAGTTGATGTGAATGCATGCACACATGTCAAAGTGTGACATAATGACATGTTTTCATAGGGGACGACCAAGTATTGTCCTTAAGGATCAAATTCACAACAACTTTGGTGTATTATCTATTTTAGAATTGTTTCAATTTCAAATAAGAAATAAAAATGAAATTTCTTATCTGATTTTTTATAAATAGACAAGTAAAATAAAATTTAAACTTTTAGATTAAAAGCTTATATATAGGTGTTGATTTCATTAATTATCTCGTAAAGTCATTCAAAAGTTGTGGACTTTTGACAAAATACCAAAAGTACAATTGTATAAAATTGAAAATATTTAGGAAAGTCATCAACTTCGTCAAACATTGCGTTTGGTTTTTCAACTGTCTCAAACATTAAACTTGATGTATTAAATCTAATTAAATTCTTTTTGTCAGTGAGGAAAACCTATAAATTAGACTAATTATCCCACAAATTAAATGAAGTACTACATAAAAGTGCTATAAGCTTTAACTCTCTACTTCATACTAAATATACCAACTTAAGCATTGTAGAGTACTTGAGTGTATAGCACAACAACAATTGTAAAACAATTTGACCTTTATGCAAGATAGTGATCTAGTTTCTGAACTAATATGGAGAGAGGATGGTAGAGAAGGCATCTTGTAACCCTACTGAACACTCGTGTCAACACTACTAATAATTTACATCCTATAAACCTTGAATTCTCATGACCTATATGTGTGTTAGATATTTTATAATTGAATGGAGCCAATCCATGCCAAGGGGTCCCCCTTACAGGCCTTTTCAACGTTTTAGAATATACAATCACATTAACATTTATATACTTCTTCTTTAATTCAATTTTAGACTGTTGAATGTATATTTTTGTCAATTAAATGTTTTTTATTAAAAAAAATTTATTGACAAATCAAATCTTAGATTGTGTCAATTAATTGTTTTTTAAAAAAAATTTATTAGCAAGTTAAATATTTCTAAGATATAGGTGGTTGTTGGAGGATTCCTTTAAATAAGGAATCTGAGCTTGCGTTAAAGAAGGTTTTTGTTGAATCTATATATAGGAAGTTTCTTCGTGATTGAAGGACTGACGAAAACAAGACAGGTGCGCGTTATCTATCAAAAACGTCCAGGAAACAAAGAAATTCTCAAACAGGTGAATAACAGTTTAATATGACTTAATGTTACTTGTGATGAATGTTCTGTGCACAAATTAAGCACAAGATAAAAGAAGGAATATCTACAGAGAACTTTGAATTGAGGGATCTATTCAACAGTCAGGGGGAGCCTGAGAGTATCTTGTAAGATTCATGCTATATTCAGGGGGAGCCTGATGTTTGTAATAGTTAATGTGTTAGCTACTATTTATGTAACGAGTGAGAAGTGTTACTAACTATGAATCTTAATAATATTCCTGATTTGAGTCAAGAGACTCTCTAGATGTAGGCACGTTTTGCCGAATTGGGTTACCAAAGTACTGTGCAATTTTTTTCTATTTGCCCTTTAGCTAAACCTGTAGTCAATCACATAACGTATAGCTACATATTATATTAACAGTATTTTTGTCAATTGATATCAGAGCGGATTCGTTACTTATGGACACACAAAGAGAAGGTACCCCAACTACGCACCTCCAATTCTGGATGGAAAGAATTACTCATATTGGAAGATTTGTATGGTATATTTTCTAAAATCCCTGGATTTAAAGGTTTGAAGAGCAGTGAAAGTGGGGTGGAATCCTCCTATGATGACTGTAGATGGAAAAACTGTACCGAAACCTGAGGAAAACTGGACATAAGCAGAAGAACATGTGTCTCTGGCTAATTCTAAAGCTTTAAATGCGATATACAATGGAGTAGATTTCAATATGTTCAAATTGATCAATTCACGTGTCTCTACACAAGATGCATGGAAAAGACTTGAAGTAGCGTTTGAAGGAACATCCAAAGTTCAGTCTTTTCGGCTTTTACTATTGACCACCAAGTTTGAATAATTGAGAATGATGGAAGAGGAGAACATAACTGAGTACAATGTACGAGTTCTGAAAGTTTCTAATGAGTCATTTAATCTAGGTGAAGAAATACCTAAGTTTAAGTTGGTCCAAAAAGTTCTGAGATCTCTTTCCAGAAGGTTCGATATGAAAGTTATAGCAATAGAAGAAGCACATGACGTGTCTACACTTTCTCTCGATAAATTGTTTGGTTCTGTTCTTACGTTTGAAATTACCCTGGCAGATCATGTAGAAAGTAAGGGTAAAGGTCTTGCATTTCAATTCGTTCAGGAAGATAATCATACTGAAAAAGGGAAAGCCCCGAATGAGCAACTTAATGAATCCATCGCTCTGCTTACTAAGCAATTTTCTAATGTAATTAAAAAAAATGAACAACTTCAGTAATCCTGGTTCTCATAATCGATCCTCAAATAATTCTAAACGACAAGAATTCGATCGATCTAGCTCCAGAGAACCTGAACGATCATCTAGCAGAGATAGCAGGTCTTTCAATTGTCGGGAATATGGAGGTTACGGTCACTATCAGGCCGAATGTCCAACTTATCTGAGAAGGCAGAAGAAGAGTTTTGGAGCAACTTTATCAGATGAGGAGATGGAAGATATGGTTGAAGAAGAAGAATTTGCAAGTGCATTTATCAGTATCATTTCAAACTGTGAAGGAGAATGTGAATATCAGACGGGTGATGACAGGGATCAGTTGACTACCGCAAACATATCATATAATAAAATGAAATCACTATAGGAAGAGGACACAACTGACAGGGCAGATCAAAAGGAGAAAATTCAGGAGTTATGGCTGAAAATAAGAGACTGTTGTCAGTAATCTCTAATCTGAAGCAAAAACTCAAGGAATCTCAAACAAACTATGATCAGCTGGAAAAGTCAATGAAGATGTTAAATTCTCGTACTAAATCTCTTAAAAACATATTGTCCCTGGGAAAAATAGGCTCTGGTAAGGAAGGCCTAGGCTACAATGGTTCAGGAACTCAGAAGACACATGACAACAAGACCGTGTTTGTCCCAGCAGGATCAGGTATACTCAGAGAATTGAGGGCTTCACAAAAAGGCAGCAGACGTCATTCATTCTAAAAAAACATGGATATGTCATTTTTGTTGTAAGAAAGAGCATATTAAACCATTTTGTTATGCAATGATGAACATAAATGGTTATAAAAGGAGGATAAATCAGAATTGTGATAATGAGAAAAATCAGAAATTAACTTGTGAGTACCAAAGAAAACACAGTACAACCAAGTGCTGGCGAGTTAAACAGCATCATGAGAAGAGTAATATAGCATTTACATCGGTGCAAATACCTCAAGAAGACTGATTTATTTATAGTGGATGTTCCAGGCACATGACGAGAAATTGCTCATACTTCACAAATTCTGTTGGCTGCTCCTCTGGACATGTGACATTTTGGGGATGGTTCAAAGGGAAGAATACTTGCTAAGGGTTATGTGGCTGGACAACATCTTCCTAGTTTAAGAGATGTGCAGTATGTTGAAGGACTTACAGCGAATCTGATAAGCATAAGCCAATTATGTGATCAAGGCTATGCTGTAAATTTCAGCAAAGAAACATGTGTTGTGTCAGATGAATATTGCTAAATCTGAGGTATCAGACAGACAGATAACTTCCATCACTAGTGCTCTAATCAATCTGAAGTATCAAGTATCTAGACATGAACAAACTCAGATTTGGCACCAGAAATTGAGCCATGTTAGTCTAAGCTCTCTTGATAAAGTGCTTAAACATGAAGCTATTTTAAGTCTTCCAGCCTTGAATGTCAAAGGGCAGCTATTTTGTGGAGATTGTCATCAAGGCAAACAGACATGAGCTATACATAAAAGTAGCCGAGAATGCTACACCAACAGAGTTATGGAATTACTTCATGTGGATCTCATGGGACCAATGCAAACTAAAAGTCTAGGCAAAAAGAAATATGTTTTAGTTTGTGTAGATGATTACTCTCGGTACACGTGGATCCAGTTCTTGAGAAGCAAGTCTGAGACACCAAAAATTCTTATAAGACTGTGTCAAAATTTGCAGAGAGAGCAAGGAGAAAATATCATAAGACTACGAAGTGATCCTGGCAAAGAGTTTGAAAATTCTGAAATGGATTTGTTGAAAGAAAAAATCGTACGCTTCAAGAGATGGCTCAGATTATATTGCATGCCAAAAATCTTTCTTTGAGTTTCTGGGGTGAAGCAATTCATACGGCCTGTCATATTCACAATAAAGTGACAATTCGCACTGGATCTACAGTAACGTTGTATGAATTATGGAAAGGCAAAAAACCAAACGTAAAGTACTTTCACATTTTTGGAAGTGTTTGATATATTCTGGCAAATCGAGAGTATCATAGGAAACTTGATGTCAAATCAGACAGAGAAATTTTTCTGGCTCCTAACAGTCGAGCATATCGGGTGTTCAACAATCGAACACGGTCAGTCATGGAAACAATTAATATTATTGTAAATGACAATGAGAATGAGACAGGAGTGATGACTACAGTCCAAGATGAGGAGGATACTAGTTGTACTCAGGCACATGATGAACAAGTCAACACCTCAAATGATTCTGATGCTGGTGGCATTGTCATGACAAATGGAACTACTAATGTTACTGATGCCAGTTCTCCTGATGATTCTACTGAGACTCACGTGCATCAGAGAGAAACATCCTCTAGAGTAATAAAGAATCATCCGTCGAGTGACATCATTGGAGATGTTCGAAGTGGAGTAACAACCAACAAGAAGGATCGAATTGACTATGCCAAGTTAATTGCTAACATTTGTTATACATCTGCCATTGAACCAGGAACAGTGTCTGAAGCCCTTGAAGATGAATTCTGGATATGTGCCATGCAGGAAGAGCTTCTTCAGTTTCAACGTCTTAATGTGTGGAAGTTCCCAAGCCGTCAAATGTAAATGTCATAGGAACAAAATGGATTTTTAAAAACAAAACAGATGAGAATGGTCAGATTACTTGAAACAAGGCTCGGCTAGTGGCACAAGGATATTCACCGATTGAGGGAGTTGATTTTGATGAAACATTTGCTCCTGTTGCCAGACTCGAAGCTATTCGCTTATTGCTTAGCATTTCGTGTGTATAGAAGATTAAATTGTACCAGATGGATGTCAAGAGTGCCTTCTTAAATGGGTACTTAAATGAAGAGGTATATGTAGCACAACCCAAAGGTTTTATTGATCCTGAATTTCCAAATCATGTATTTTGGCTGAATAAAGCTCTTTATAGATTGAAACAAGCTCCTAGAGCCTGGTATGAAAGACTTACAGAGTACCTATTGAGTCATAGATATGTTCGTGGGGGGTCAGATAGAACTCTGTTTATACAACGTCATGAACAGAATGTCATTGTAGCTCAGACCTATGTGGATGACATCATCTTTGGAGGATTTCCAAAGGCTAATGTTACCAGCTTTGTTCAAGTCATAAAATTAGAATTTGAAATGAGTATGGTTGGAGAGTTGTCATTCTTTCTTGGATTGCAAATCAAACAGGAAATAAACGACATATTTATTTCTCAGACAAAATACGCACAGACTATGATTAAGAAGTTTGGTCTTGAAAATTCGTAATCCAAACTAACACCTGCAGCATCACACATAAAACTCACCAAAAGTTGAGTCAAATGTGGTTGATCAGAAGGTTTATAGAAGTATAATTGGGAGTTTACTGTATCTTACACCTAGTCGACCTGACATTACATATGTTGTAGGTGTGTGTGCCCATTTTCAGGCCTCTCCTAGACACTCTCATATGCTAACGGCTAAACGTATCATAAATTATGTTCGGGGTACATCTGACTATGGCATGTTTTACTCATTTGATACGAACACTTCTCTCGTCGGATATTATGATGCTGACTGGGCATGATGTGTTGATGATAGAAAATCCACTTCGGGAGGGTGTTTCTTCTTGGGAAACAATCTTATTTCTTGATTTAGCAAAAAGTAAAACTCCGTCTCTTTGTCAACTGCTGAAGCAGAGTACATAGCAGCTGAAAGTGCCTGTTCTCAACTACTATGAATGAAACAAATGTTGTGGGAATATGGATTCAAGTAGGATACCATGGTGTTATATAGTCACAATATGAGTGCACTGACATCTCTAAAAATCTGGTTCAGCATAGTCGCGCTAAACATATTGATATTCGACATCACTTTATTCGTGATCTGGTGGACGAGAGAGTTGTAACTCTTCTACATGTACGCAGTGATCTTCAAGTAGCTGATATATTTACCAAGCCCCTGGATATTAAATCTTTCAAACATTTAAGGGCTGAATTGGAAGTGTACAGGTTCTCCAAATAGAAACTAAGTTGTGCTGGTTGTTGGGCCTGATACTACTGATAGATTGATTAAGGCCCAAAATAATCTTCATGAGTGTTTTTCTCTATCGTATTTCATTTTGTTTTAAGTGGTTCAGTTTTGGGTGGTGTTTTAGGCGGAAGTCTCTTCGTTACTCTCTTCATAAAGAAGTCACATCGTTTCATTGCTTCGACTTCTGGATTTCGTATTTGGTTCATCGTGTTGGCTACTTGCTCCACTACTTCACCTTACATTGGTGAGCACACATCACGGTTATTATAAGGAAGGATTAGCTTCTGAAACCCTTGTTCGTACCAACATGCATGGAGTTCGAATGTGAGGGAAAAGGATCAAGAGTGTACTGGCTCATCGTCCATATGCACGACTTGCTGATCGAGGTAAAATTCCTCTTACGATCAGTTCAGAGAGTTCCTCTTCACGTCATGACGAACCCATGGCCATGGCTTCGTGTTCGTCGTCGGATTCTGATTCTCAGGATGATGTGCCTTTGGTCGAGCTATTGCGGGCCAAGTATTCGATCTACTCCCCATGTGGAACAACCTTCTGCTGAAGGTCCTAGTGTGACCTTCTCTGTCGGTCAGAACCCAATGCCTGCTCAGTCACCTCCACATTTGTCCAAATCATCTACAGGTACCTTGGTATATGCTCTCAGTATTCATTCTTCTTCATCTACATCCACTCATGGTGATCCGGCTTCTTCCTTTGTACCTGCTTCTGCTTCCTGAACCAACAAACTTTGTGCCACCACCAGGACAACAAGCTGACTCGGTACCTCCTTCATCATCCTCTAAAGTGGCTGAACCACGAGGGGTTACCATCAAAATAGGGCGTCGTCGTCTTTCGTGAAATGTACCCTCTGTTTCCATTAATGGTATCTCCTTTCATCATGAAGAGAATGCACAACGTTGGAAGTATGTTGTGCAGCGTCGTATGGCAGACGAGGTAAATATATCTGATCAACATCAGTCCTGTGTTGCTATTATGGAGTTAATCTCTTAGGCTGGCCTCTTGCGGACCATCCTTGATGTGGGGCCATTTTATCCTCGGTTGATCAAAGAAGTCATTACTAATCTTCCCTCAGATTTTGATGGTCCCAGCAGCTCTGACTATCAAGTTGTCCATGTTCGTGGCCGTCGCATTGCACTTTACCCAACTGTGATAAATCAGTACCTTGATCGGCCATCTTCTGAGGGTGCTGTTCCACTTGACCAATCTACAAGTACGTTGGCTTCCATCCTAACCGGTGGTTCTCTGTCGTTTTGGCCTACTACTGGCATCCTTGCTTCTGCCTTGAGTGTAAAGTATGCCATTTTGCACAAAATTGGTATTGCCAATTGGTTCCCATCGTGTCATGCCTCCAGTGTATCAACTCCTTTGGCTACATTCCTGTTTTAAATCGGCTCTGGGGCCTTGTTTGATGCTGGATTATTCCTATATAATCAACTCCTTCGACATGTGGGCACCTTTGGCATCAAAATTCCCATTGATTTGTCGAGGTTCTTCTCTGGTCTTCTTCTTCATATACATCCTAACATTCTTGGTCCTATGGATGCTTCTGGTCCTCGTCCGCATACTCTTTCTCTCAATTATCGCCTATTTCAAAGGTCTCATGTGGCGAACATTGAAGTCTCTGGCTATCCATCTCGCTTAGCTAATCCATTTTATGATCGAGCTGGACCATTTGGGACAACTCACATGTCTCGATCTGATGTTGCTCGGGTCTTGACCTTTCTTGAAGCTGAGTCTCGAGCGTTGGGTTCAACCATTTCTCTGTTGAAGGACCGCAAAACTGAAATTGATTCCCTCATTGGCTACTTGCAGATGGTGTCCTCCTGTCCAGCTGCCTCTTAGCTCTAGTTCATTCTTTTTGTGGTCAAAGGGGGAGTTATGTTTTTATGGTGACTTGGAAATATGATTGGTTCGAAATATGATTGGTTGGCTGGCCCGTCTGATTGATATGTTGACTTGATAATTTTTTGTATAACTGACAATTATTAGAAGCACGGTGGGTTACTCTGATAGTAGGAAATGCCTTTGGGTTTTGACTAAATGATGGTATGGTTGGATGTGTTGTTTTTGACTTTGTGTTTGACTTCTGGTATAAATAATATTAATCCTGTGAAACTGAATCTGTGGATGGGTGTGTGTGTCTCTGTGGTTCAGACTGCTTAGTGTTGCACTGGTTAATCGTGTGATGTGGTATTCTATGCTGTATCTTCCGCTGATTCAGGAGGTCATGATACTATTTATTTGTGTCGTGTTGACCAGGAAAAGAATGACCCTGATGATTGACAAAAAATGGGGAATTTGTTGAATGTATATTTTTGTCAATTAAATATTTTTTTTGTTGAAAAAGATTTATTAGCAAATCAAATCTTAGATTGTGTCAATTAAATGTTTTTTTTTCAAAAAGATTTATTAGCAAGTTAAATATTTCTAAAATATAGGTGGTTGTTGGAGGATTTCTTTAAATAAGGAATCCGAGCTTGCGTTAAAGAAGGTTTTTGTTGAATCTATATATGGGAAGTGTCTTCGTGATTGAAGGACTGACGAAAACAAGACAGGTGCGTGTTATCTATCAAAAATATCCAGGAAACAAAGAAATTCTCAAATAGGTGAATAACAGTTTATGATGACTTAATGTTCTTGTAATGAATGTACTGTGCACAAATTAAGCACAGGATAAAAGAAGGAATATCTACAGAGAACTTTGAATTGAGGGATCTATTCAATAGTCATGGGGAGCCTAAGAGTATCTCTGTAAGATTCATGCTATATTCAGGGGGAGCCTGATGTTTGTAATAGTTAATGTGTTAGCTATTATTTATGTAACGAGTGAGAAGTGTTACTAACTATGAATCTTAATAATATTCCTGATCTGAGTCAAGAGACTCTCCAGATGTAGGCACGTTTTGCTAAACTGGGTTACCAAAGTACTGTGCAATTTTCTTTTATTTGCCCTTTAGCTAAACCTGTAGTCAATCACATAACGTATAGCTACAGATTATATTAACAGTATTTTTGTCATAGACCACATGAACTTTTTTTTAACGATGGATCATAAGTTATTTTGTCAAGTAAATTATTAGAGGTCTTTTGCCTTTTATATCTTAATGGTATGTTTGTACTTTTACATCTCTCAATTTTTCTTAATATGATGCAATTTTAAAAATTAATACTAGAAAAAACTTTCATGTCTATTTTCTAGTTTTAGAATTGAGGAACGCTTACAAAAATAGTAAAAAAAATTATGATGATAGGATCTATGTCATCTACATTTCTAAATTACAAAAGTAGCAAATTTAAAAGTCGATAACCTTCTGCTAACCGTCATGTATTTTTTTTTTAAAATGTTTTTGTCATCTGATACAATTTTCATAGAATTTATATGTTTGATTTGAAGGGATAAAATTCCTATGGTTGTGGAAGATTTTATAGAACTATTAGTCAATTTAATTTGAGAATCCCAAAATGCCTGTATAGTGGCAAAAATTTTGAATCAAAATTCTAAATAAAAACTAAGCATGCTTTTTATTTAATTGATACATAGAACCTATTTTTCTTGATGTCTTTGAATTTGCAAACCACCGAATTGAGACTTTCCTATCCTCTAGGATGAGATTGATTTGTGAGAACCAATTGGGATGAGAAAAAGTTTAGAGGTATTCGAGAGACTCTTTTTTTTTTTTTTGCAAAGCAAAAGCTTTCGCTTTTTTTTTCTCAATGAATTCTTTAAAGAAAACTGTTTTCTGCTAGATATTTATAACTCTCTTTCCTTCTTCGAATAAGAAAAGTAGGAGAGAATCATGAGATTTTATTATCAAATCTATTAATTAATTAACAATTAATCAATTAGTTAATAATTAATTAAATCATATTTAATTAATATTTTATTCAAATCTTATTTGAATAAATATCTCTCCAATATCTTATAGATTTATGCGATAGTTGCAAATTTAACAATTATATTACAAATATAGCAAAATTTGTCAATTCTATCAATGATAGAAATCTATCACCGATAGACCATGTTGCAAATATTGGTCTATCATTGCTAAACCATGTTGCAAATGTTGCAAATATTGGTCTATCAAGTTTTGCTATATTTATAATTTTTTTTAAAATGTTGCTATATCCTTAATTATTATTGCTAAAATGGCCATCAATTATAATTACTCTAGATTTATATTAATACAATTAATTAAATTATATTTAATTAATATTTCATTCAAATCTTATTTGAATGAATATCTTTCCAATTTCTTGTAGATTTATATCAATATAACTAATTAAATCATATTTAATTAATATTTCATTCAAATTTTATTTGAATGAATATCTCTCAAATATGTTATAGATTTAATTAAATTAAATTTATTTAAATAAAATAAACTATTAATTAATTCTCCAATTAATTAATAGCTAAATTAAATATCTTATATTTAACTTCAATTAAATTTGAATC
>JBBPDI010000032.1:18374658-18385646 GCA_037974545.1 Cucumis variabilis
AAACACAGAATCATTACCCAAAAATATCTAAATTTTCCTATCAACACTTTCTTTAATTTGTTTAGGTTATATATATGCGTGGAAAAATACAATATTTATCATTTTATAAACTCCAAATTTTTGTTAAAAAATAAAAGGTATATTATATATGAAAAATTGTCAAAAATAGATATTTGACAATAATGAAATTTATTGAGTTTTTCAATAATTTATCAATTTTTTCTAATTTGAAAAATATCTATATAATAAATAAATATATATATATATATATATATATTTTAATATTAATCATAGTCTTAATGTAAATAATTTGTTGTCAACTAAATATTATTAAATACTCTTAACAATATAGAGTATCAAACACATTTAAAACAAATTTCTAAATAAAAATTTTCATTTACGAATATGTTACTAACTACTTATTTGAAAGTACATTAAATACTAACCCTCTCTTGTTTTTCAAATTCTATATCTTATCAGGTTGACTCTATATATTTATTACTTTATTTATCAAATAAATAAATAATGTGAATTTTTCAAGACTTTAAACTCTCTGTACCCAATTCACCATTTTCATCATTCATTAATTGTAAAAAGTTATTTCTACATACTCAAATGATATATATATATATATAAAAATAAAAGAAATTTGTTGTTTGAAGTACTCAAATGTAATAAAAGTTGTCTCACACATTTTTCCATGATAATCATTTTAGTAATTATTACATAACTGTTGGAACATATTATAATTAAACATACTAGTCAAAATCTTCAATAATAAAAGGGTTTCCACAAATAAAGTTGGATGAAAACCAACTAGGAATTTTAGTTTAATCGATTCAAATCCATCAAATTTTAATTAAAATCTACATTTCAAAGGCTGCTTGTAATAATATTCGTGACCATCCCATGTGACTTTGTTTAGGTTTTGAATTAATTTATTAAAAACATATCCTAAATATGACTATAATTATAGTCTTTCAATAAAATAGAAATGAGTTAATTATATAACTTAAATATTAATGAGATCAAAATCATAGATAAAAGTAATTAATTAAAACGAACATAACTAAATTAATCGAAATAGTTTAATTAATGTACTATAAACTAATTATACTTTTTTAGGAGAAAAGAGGGGGAAAAATCAATACTATTATATACTTAATTATGGTATCTGCACATAACTACAGTTGACAACAATTAGCATAATGAAGGTTTAATATGGTTTAAAATATCTTTTTAAATAATTTTAAGACATAATTAGAACACACTTTGCTCAATAATTGATGTAATTATCTCAATCAATAATTATGTCAACCATCCATATATAAAATAAAATAAATAGCATTGGCATTTAATATATTTTTTAAGTGATTATTTTTAAATTAGTTGTTTGAAAAATACAATATATATATATAATTAAATTTTAGAGGAATTTTTAAAAATATAAATTTTACAAAATATTTACAACATATAGCAAATTCTATCACTTGACGTGTTGTAGCGATAGAATCCAAAATTTTGTTGTAGTTTGTTAATATTTTATTTTATTTTACTATTTTAAAAAAAGTTCTTAAATTTTAGTTAAAATACTATATCTATACATTGTTTTCCTTATACCCTACTTTCAATTCCCCAAATTTATTATTCTTATTAGTTGTAATAAATGCTTTCAGTAAATATTAATTAAATCTCTATTTTCTCAAATTTAAAATAAAAAAAATTGTTGTGTAAATATATTTTCAAAATTTATAAAGGAGAGTAGAGGTTAGTTGTTTTGTTTTTCACTAAAAAGTAAATAGTTTGTATTTTTTTTTATTATTATTCTAAAAAATATCTATTAATTTTTAGATATCTGTTAAAATACAAACTACAAACTACCCAAATTTAATTTATTTCTTGTTTACAATCAAACCAATTATAAGTTATCATATTTAACCTAACTTTTGTAACTGTAAGTTAATGGGAAAACACAATAATAATTGATCGAATTAAATGTTGTTTTTCATATCAAGTTAGCTTTTTTTCATTTAAGAAAATGAAAACTTTGATGTAAAGAATTTTAGTTTAATTTTGTAAACAATGAGACTTAGGTTTTGTCCATTTATGACATGTTTAAATATTTAATTTCAACTTTTTTTTTTCAATTTAAAGTTTGAGTTTGAAAATTTTCCAATCAACTCAAGTAAAATTACAAGTTTAGTTTTAAAAATGTATGCTTCTTTTTTATTTGGCTCATAAAATCTCACTACAATTAAAAAATGTACAATAGAAATCTACTTAACCTAAACAACTCAAAACGTTCAAAATGCTCTCAATAAGAATATTATTCTAAGATACTCAAAAATCTTCAAATGGTAAGATATCTTATAATATCACAAAACAAATAACGTAAATAAGAATATATAATTTATAAAGAATTTAGACTAGTCGTAAAACAAACCGGCCCTTGATTAATAATGTAAAGAAAATGAGGAGTAACAGTGACAAAAAGGAATTAATTTGTGAAGCCGCCATAGGCTAAATAATTGTAGAAACGGAGGAATGTTCGCATGCTTTGAGGTTCACTGGGACGCTTCCGTCTACACACTCTGTAGCTGCCACGTATTTCCCAAATTATTATTTTTCTGCTTATAATGATTCTAAACACTATGCTATGATTTAAAATTAAATATGACATAATCTAAAATTTTCTTATATTTTAATTAATTTTTCTATATTTAAAAATCATCCAATAAAAATGTTCCTCTTCTATTATTTAGTCTTCATATTTCTATAAATGAAATTTTAATTTTAGATTTTTAATTTTATTTAAGTACACTCGCCAAACGAAATACCCTTACAATTAACTTTTTCCATTTTTTATGAACGTCTTTTTGAAAAGATATTGGTCATTTATGGTAATGTTGGTAACTTTTTAGAAAAAACTATGGGAGGATACTTTGTTATTTGAGATATTTTATGCATTTTTTAATCTAATTTTTATTAACTTTTATTTTACGCACGTTGCTTCTTTTAAATATCATTTTTTTTAAAAGAAAAAATTTAGCTTTTGAAGATTCACTTAATTAGAAGAATTCAAGTTTGTGATGTAATTTGATGATTAATAAATACCTTAAAATTTTTTTTAAAATATGAATTTCTTAAGTCATCGTCAAGTTTACGGAAATTTTAAACTTAAAATTAGGGTTTAGAGTCACAATTTAATTTCAATTTATACAGTTTGCATATATATTTGAAAATTGTGTTTTTTTCTTCTTCTTAATATTGAAGGTAAGGAAATTAAATTTAGTGTTGCTCAATCAACGTCCACAAAATAATAGTGGTTTCGAACAGAACACGTGGCGGATTTATATTTGGTGGAATGTGAGGGTCGGTGAAGTTTTTTTTTTTTTTTTAATTTTTTTGTTTTTCATATTTATTTATTTAAGGGGGAGGGGGGGCGTTGCCGGCACCAGCAAACAAAGACTTGAAATTGGTGAACCTTCATCGTCGTCGGTCAGCAGCCACAACCTTTACACTTTCCTTTTTCAATCAACTTTTCCCTTTTTTCCTTTCAATTCACCCTAACTTCGTTCGTGCACTTTTCTTTTAACAAAAGCTTTAAGAAAAAACACAACAAAATAATAATATAAACAAAGAATGTTGGCAAAATATACAGTACCAAGAAGTATTATTGTCGACTCAATAACCACACTCTACTAATTAAACGGCTGATCTCTGGGATGAGTTCAACCTTTTATTTCTTTCCTGGGTTTCCCTTCCAAGGGCTTGAAGATTATTATCATCGATTCTTAACTTATAGTCCAAGGTAGTTGAGTGTGGAGCCTAGAATCATACCTGCAATGACCATGGCTAAACGAATCTGGGGTTGAAAAATAACTGAAGACTACAAAATATTCAGTAGCAGCTGAACTACTAAAGCACGCATTCATTGGATGTAGGGCATAATGCAGCCATGTACGACTAGTAGACAATGCAGCCTTACAGCAGCATATCCCACATTTCTTCCAAAATCACCGCAATTAATAGTAAAAGCTCATAAAATTTGTTCAAATCATCCTTCACTCGATGACTTAAAGGTTGTTAAGTTACATGTGCTCGCTCGTTTTACTTGTTTAAAACATTATGGTGTCAAAAATAATTCATGCTAAGTGACACATTTTTACTTCGAAAACATTAGCAAAATATAGACGGTAAAAGCATGCAATAATAAATTTAATTACGACATTTATTAATAGTTGGAGCATGCATCAACGATGATTAAAAAAAAATGAAATGACAGTTGTTACTAACAGTGGATGTCATTGTTGGAATTAATCGTTAATCTATAGTCTATCTGTCATTAAGAACATTTAAGAGAATACAAGTTGATCATTTTAACCAAAGCTCCACCCAACTAATTAATTTGATAGGTTCAACTACCTTGTTAAGGTTTGTATAATATGTAACTTTCTTTCATTTATGTTTTTCTATATATATTTTTATGTATAGTTTTCTAAACATATCGTGTTTTAAATTCAGTCATTGCAATCATAGAAAATTGTAATACAAACAAATAAAATAATTTTTTTCGATAAAGTTCATACTAAAAATTCATTTTATTTTTGTTAAAATCGAAAAAGAGATACACAAATGAATAACCTAAAAATTGAACCTAAATGAGATTTCATCTGCTTCTTAATTTTTATTACTATGTGTAACCTCTTATTAATGTTTCTTGTTTTTATGTTTTATGCTCTAATTAGTTCCTCGCACTTAGTTTTTTTTTTCTCATCCCAAATCTCGCTCTTGATTAGTCGTTATTATAGTTAGTAGAACTACTTAACCAAACATATTCACCTTACATTCTTTAATTTTCTTGTTCAAATTAAAAACCATTATTATATTTAATCTATTTTTTGATAAAAATGAACTTCAAACAACTACTTTCAAATTTATTGAATGTGCACACTACATTTCAATGTCTAAAACACATGAACCCAAAAAGTAGAATGAAACTCCAAGTGGAAAGGCAAAGAGTATATATTTTAACCCAACTAGTTGTTTAATACTTACATAAAAAGTACTTAAAATATAATTAGGGTAAAATTAGTCCATATTTCCCAATGCCAATGTTTTATATATTTTAGGGTTTTCTTTCTCGAGGTAACATATCTCTTATCATGTACTTACTAACCTTGAAAAAACAAAGGAATCTTCCATTTTTTAGGGGAAAAAAAATAATTCAAGTTTTACTCTTAAGTTTGTGTAATAATTAGTAATCAACCTCCAATTTCATGAAAGTGTTTTAATCTTAACCTTTTAGAACTTTTCATTGTTGTAATTATTACCTCTTTTGATCAGTTTTTGTTACCATTAAAATTAACATACTTTATAAAATACTTAAGATTGAAATATTCATAGATAGTAACGTTGGTCATTGTATTAACTACGATAAAAAGTCATTAATTGTTTTTTGAGTTTGGTAAAATATATTTAAATTAGATATATGTTTTAAATCATATAAACTTTTTAATTAATGTTTAGTTCCCAAGTTCAATCTATTTTTTATTTTTCATCAGTTAAATAAGTTGATTCTTTTTTAAACAAAAACATATACACCATTGATTTTAAAAAAAAAAAAACGATTTTTCTTGATATTTAATAATTAATCCATATTAAACCAATTTTATCACACTAGACAATAATTTTTAGATTACAATAAAAAGAAAATTGTTAAAAATTACAAAATAGACAAATTATTTACTCTTTAATACAAAATAAGTGTAACGAGTTTTTTCGTTTAATGGTTTTTTTATAAAGTATAAATAAGTTTGTACTTTTTTTCTTGAAAAACTCAAATAAAAAAGTTGATTAATTAGAAGATTATTTTAGTTATTATATTTAAAATAAGATATTTTTGTATTTGTTTACTAAAAACTATAACCTATTTTTTTAAATTTAAACTAAAATTTATCCAACACAAGAATTATTCTAAAAACATTGTACAACAAATCATAATTATTTTAAAACCTAAAACAATTCACGAATTTATAGCCTTGTTATATTTATAAATATTGTTAGTAGCTTTTTTATTTAAATGATTTTCTTTAACTACAACAATTTTTTTGAGAGGGAAGTTAAATATAAGATTTTAAAGTCAAAACTTGTACAATAAAGTAGGCAAAAAAAAAAAAAAACTTTTTTATATGTAAACATTTGTATATACAAGCATATGATTACCTTATTTCTTTTTATCATTTAAGTTTAGTTTTAATTTGAATCTTTTGAAATTTTACCATAAATTTTTAATTTGTAGAACTTTATAAATTTTCATCATCCACCGCCACCATTAAATGATATTAATATCATTGTTACAAATTTCTTGTTATTATTTTTTTCTCTAAAAAATATCAGTGTTATTTCTTTTTTTTTTAATTGAAAATTATCAGTGTTACAATTTGTTTCACCAAATTTGTTATTGGAAATGCTTTATATATATATATATATATATATATATATATATATATATTATATTTAATGCATTTAGATATTTACTTTTACATCAAATGTTACATTAATTTACATAAATGTTTAACCTGTGTTTTCCATTTTTAGTTTACACATTCATTATCTTATCTATTTGTATATTATCTTAACAAAATATACTTTTCGATATTATTCTTTATAAGGAACATTTTTCAATATAGAAAAAAATTAAAATTATTTATAAAGGTAGTAATATCAATCAAATTCTCCCTAGCCTATTCAAATCTTTTTGCTCCATGTTAAAAAAGTTTCAATTATTTTTTTCTATTCACAGCTATTAATTACATAAAAGTAATTTTAGAAAAAAAACAAAATTAAAAGAATATTTAGACTCCCTGACAAAAATTAAATATAACGAATTTTTGTTTTTAGTGATTTTTGGAATTTTTAAAAATAATAAATTTTACAAAATATTTATAAGATAGTCATTGATATGCTATATTGATAGAATACTGACAGAATTTAAAATTTTGCTATAACTCGTAAATATTTGTAATTTATATAAATTTTAACCGTTAATATTTGTAATTATATTTGTTTACATCTTTCACGTTCGGTTTAATTGATATAAATGATTGTTTTTTTAAACCAAATTTATAATAACGAGTAGATTTATGGGTATATATAAATTGAAATTATTCTCCCACAAGTTGAATCGATGGAAATGAACTTCCAAATTCGAATAAGCAGTAATTTTCATTTGAAGGAAATTAGTGAAATTTGTTACAATGGAAGGTAAGTTTTTGAATATCCCAAAGAAGGGGGCATAATGGTCATTTAGAAGAAATGTAAATGTGAAAAAATTGGGGGAACGTGAGAAAAGGCAAAGATTGGCTTTGAGGGAATTTCATAGCTATCGTCACCAACTTCCTGTACACGTGGCGGGCATCCGTAGTGGGGAAGGTGCTGAGTTAGATGGCTACCGACACTTTGACACGTGTGAAGGAAATATTGAAAAGGGAAAGAGGCCACTGACCGTACCGACGAAACTTTGGTTGAATCATTTCAAACTTAGATTTTGACCATATATATTTCATATATAATGGTTTACATTATAAATTTGATTTGGGGTTATTGTGACCGACCAATTTAATATAATAATACACAAAACAAAGAAAAAGGTGGGTTTGGGGTGAATTGCTAATTAAAATGAAAAGCTCATCTTTTCTTTTTGTTAAGGTACCCGATTTAACTTTTGATATCTCCTTTAAACATATGTTGTTGCATATATATATATAGCATTGTAAACACAATGTAGTAATTATATACTGCAGTCCAACTGCTTACAGTGGTGGAGTCTGACAATATAACACCAAGAAAGAAGTATTATTTTATATGGTGAGATCTCTAGCATAAGTATTTTATTCATGAAAATGCAACAAATAGTTAATCCAATTTCCACATATATGACATTCTAAAAAATTTGTTGGTTAAGCATTTTTGGAGTAAAATCAATCATCAATAATTGTAGTTTTGAGTAAATTCAAAATTTCACTACAAAACGTATACAAGGATAGAAGTTTAGACCATAGACATCTAGGTTTGTGTTTATATGTAGTTCCAAACTTCAAAAAATTGTTTTTGTGATGAATAGATTTTAAAAATATCAATCATCAAATAAAATGAGAGTATAAAGAACAACTCTTTTGGGTGACTTTTGCAATTTTCTAATATAAATTTTAATGAAATACACTTTTAAAAATTGCCTTTTACAAATATTTTTAAACTGTGGTTTAGGTTACAAAAATTTGTCCTTAAATTCCTATGAATTAGAGAATTATTTATGAGATTTTTCAAACTATAAGAATAAATTTTCAAAATTACAACGATTATATTCGAAGGACCAAATCAATTATTTAATCACTGAATTTATTTTTGAAAAGGATGCTAAACAGAGTTGGATAAGCTACTAAACATTAATGCAAAAATAGAAAAATGTGCTCTTGGGAGAAGTACTTTTGTCAATGTTTCTTTTTTTCTTTTTCTTTTTCTTTTTTTTTTTATAATTTTTTTAAATATATTTATTTCAAAATAATACGTTGATTATAAAATATCAATAAAATTTTATTTGAATGTCATTTTAACTCCAATTACAAACCTATACTCTTTAATTTATTTATATCAAAATTTTAAGCATACTTTCAACTTTTAGATTTAAAATGTAAATCATAACTCATAAATTTAAAAATAAATAACTATATGATCTAAGAGTTCAATTTAAAATTGAAGAATAAAAAATGTAAATCATAACTCATAAATTTATATGTAAAGCATGTCCTCAATATATTTCTTAATTTTAATGTCGGTTTATTCATATATCTCTTTTAAATTTGGGGTGTTACACACACAACCTACTCTCATGTCTTCACTTTTCAAAAGTATTTGAGAAGTCGACTGAGATTCGAGAGGTAACCTTAACTTTTGACCTCTTCTTCAAGTGTTATTAATTTTGGTTGGAGTTTTCTTTGTCTAGCCGCAATTTAATTGCTCGACTACTAACTCCCTCTTGATATTCTAAAGTTTTGTAGATTTGTATACTTTGAAATCATGAGTAGTTAAACTATATATTACTTCTATGGTATCATGCAACTTATCACTAGAAACTTTAATGCTATATTTTGTAGTATCGTTTATTGTCCTTTCATAAAATGAAAAATATTTTATGTTATTACGTTACTAAGTTATACATAAAGCAATAGGGTAGCTATAAGTTCATTGAACCATACAAAAATATGTATATATACACAATAAAGAACTATATATTCTTTACTTATTTAACACATTTATATGTAAGTTAAATTATTGTCTTTTCCATCTCTATTGTTCCATGTCTTTGTAATTTGTATATATGACAATGTAAGCTATTATATATTAGAGTATAGTATTGATAAATTACCACGCAAGACCGTTAAAAAAATCATAACTCAAAGAGATTGATTGATAGATATCATGTATATATGATTTAGATAGGCAATTTATAATAAAGATATAAAGACTTGAGTGAAGTACAAAATCAGAAAAAATTGGAAGAAATTCTACCAAAATATTTATGACAAAAAAGAAAAAAAGATACATAAAAATCAAGAAATGAAGGTAGGTGGTCAATCATCACTCATTTGATGGTCTCTCTCTCCAAGAAAAAAGACCAAATATATTTGGCTCACCCACTACCATATAATATATTTCCTCATTACCATATAATTTGGTTAGTGCATCTTAATATTTTAATTTCTCAAATTTATTAAAGAAAATCAACAACAACAACAAAAATTGGAGTGTAATTAAATTAACAATAACCAATTTCATTTAACTAAGTTTTGTTTGAAATAAAATTAACAACTATAGAAGATGTTTAATTATATTATGAAAATATAGAAAAGGAAAATCTGCCCTTTAAATTGAAGAATAAAAAAGGTTTGAAATTAAACCCAAAAAAAGAGAGAGGAGATGAAATGTCTCTTTATTTAGATACGTTTGTTTTAAGGAATATTAATTTTGTGTATACATTTTGGCTTTTAAGCTTAAAACATGAAAAATCCAACTTCCAATTTTAATCAACAAGGGAAAAACAAAAACCTCAAATTTCCTTTCTTTCCATTTCAAGGATAGCTATACCTTAACTTTTTTGGTTGGTTGGTACATTTTCTTCAAATACAAACATCCTTTCCTTTCCTATACATCTTAAAAATTATTGGTAAATGTTTTAATTCTTTATATATATATATATATATATATATAATTTGTATTCTTGAGTTCAAAATACAAAAACCATTTTCTAATTTTTTTTTCCATTTTTCTTTTTTAATTTTAAAAATTTTAGCTTTGATTTTGAAACCATGGATTAGAATATTAATAGACTTCACTTTGAGGTTTGGATTTAAATGTTACAATATCTACAAACTCTTGTATAGTAAAATATTTGCTACTATTTTGGATCTGATTCTTAGTAAAAGAATTCTCAAAAACAAAATTGCTACTTTGATTCCCTTATCACCCACCCTTTTCAAAATATGGCAAAAGAGATCAATGTCATGTGAGGGTTGCTCTTTTCTTTTCTTCTTCATTCTTTTAAGTGCTTAATTTAATTTATTTATTTGTATTTGGGTTATTTTATCAAACTATTTAACAAATATTCAATCAAAATGATGAACACTGTGAGGTTAGATTATGTTAGTTTTGTGTATTAAATTATAATAGTTATGCATTAAACAAACACTAACATTTATAATGTATTAAACTTTCAATAATATTTTTAGAATAATAACACTAACAAAAACATAGATATAAACCATCGTTTTTATTGTCCTTAAAAACGAAAAACAAAATGGGCAACAAAGAAATTTAAATTAGAAAATCTAATAATATATAAAATATATCTAATTTGATGTAAAACAAACATAATTTTGTAAAAATTATTAAAAAGAAAAAGACAAACAAAGTTGTTTAAAGGTAAGCCA
>JBBPDI010000032.1:18385746-18397244 GCA_037974545.1 Cucumis variabilis
AAACACAGAATCATTACCCAAAAATATCTAAATTTTCCTATCAACACTTTCTTTAATTTGTTTAGGTTATATATATGTGTGGAAAAATACAATATTTATCATCTTATAGACTCAATTTTTTTTTAGAAAAACAAAAGGTATATTATATATGAAAAATTGTCAAAAATAGATATTTGACAAAATATTTAATTGTAATGAAATTTATTGAGTTTTTGTAAATAATTTATCAATTTTTTCTAGTTTGAAAAAATCCCCATATAATAAATAAATAAAAAAAATAAAAAATATATATTTAATATTAATCATAGTCTTAATTTAAATAATTTGTTAGTCAACTAAATATTATTGACAATATAGAGTATCAAACACATTTAAAACAAATTTCTAAATAAAAATTTTAATTTACGAATATGTTACTAACTACTTATTTGAAAGTACATTATACTAACCCTCTCTTGTTTTTCAAATTCTATATCATATCATGTTGACTCTATATATTTATTACTTTATTTATCAAATAAATAAATAATGTGAATTTTTCTACATACTCAAATGATATATATATAATAATAAAAAAAAATTGTTGTTTGAAGTACTCGACTGTAATAAAAGTTGTCTCACACATTTTTCCATGATAATCGTTTTAGTAATTATTACATAATTGTTGGAAAACATATGATAATTAAACATACTAGTCAAAATCTTCAATAATAAAAGGGTTTCCACAAATAAAGTTGGATGAAAACCAACTAGGAATTTTAGTTTAATCAATTCAAATCCATCAATTTTTAATTAAAATCTAATTTCAAAGGCTGCTTGTAATAATATTCATGAAGTTTTCAATTATTATTATTTCAGAGACCATCCCATGTGACTTTGTTTAGGTTTTGAATTAATTTATTAAAAACATATCCTAAATATGACTATAATTATAGTCTTTCAATAAAATATAAATGAGTTAATTATATAACTTAAATATTAATGGGATCAAAATGATATATAAAAGTAATTAAAACAATTAGCATAATGAAGGTTTAATATGTTTTAAAATATCTTTTAAAATAATTTTAAGGCATAATTAGAACACACTTTGCTCAATAATTGATGTAATTATCTCAATCAATAATTATGTCAACCATCCATATATAAAATAAAAATAAATAGCATTGGCATTTAATATATTTTTTAAGTGATTATTTTAAAATTAATTGTTTAAAAAATACAATATGTATAATTAAATTTTAGTTAAAATAATATATCTATACATTGTTTTCCTTCTACTCTGCCTTCAATGCCCCAAATTTATTATTCTTACTAGTTTTAATAAATACTTTTAGTAAATATTAATTAAATCTCTATTTTCTCAAATTTAAAATAAAAAAAATTGTTGTGCGAATATATTTTATAAATTTATAAAGGAAAGTAGAGGTTAGTTTTTTTGTTTTTGTTGTGAAGCGTAAATAGTTTGTGTATTTCTTTTTTATTATTTTAGAAAATATCTATTAATTTTTAGATATCTGTTAAAATACAAGCTACAAACTACCCTAGTGAAGTACCCAATTTTAATTTATTTCTTGTTTACAATCAAACCAATTATAAGTTATCATATTTAACCTAACTTTTGTAACTATAAATTAATGGGAAAACACGATATTAATTGATAGAATTAAATGTTGTTTTTCATATCAAGTTAGCTTTCTTTCATTTAAGAAAATGAAAACTTTGATGTAGAGAATTTTAGTTTAATTTTATAAACAATGGAAACTTTCAAGATGTTTTCAATAAGAATATTATTTTAAGATACTCGAAGATCTTCAAATGGTAAGATAGCTTATAATATCACAAAAAAAGAGAAATGATGTGAATTATAAAAAATTTAGAATAGTCGTAAAACAAACCGGCCTTTTGATTAATAATGTAAAGAAAATGAGGAGTAATAGGGACAAAAAGGAATTAAATTTGTGAATGTTCGCATGCTTTGAGCTTCACTGGGACACTTCCGTCTATACACTCTGTAGCTGCCACGTATTTCCCAAATTATTTTTTTTCTCCTTATAATGATTCTAAACATTATGCTATGATTTAAAATTAAATATTTTAATTTTAATTGACATAATCTAAAATTTTCTTATATTTTAATTAATTTTTCTATATTTAAAATCATCCAATAAAAATGCTTCTCTTCTATTATTAGTCTTCGTACGAAAGTTTTGTTTCTATAAATTAAATTTTAACTTTAGATTTTAATTTTATTTAAGTACACTAGTCAAACTAAATATCCTTACAATTAACTTTTTCCATTTTTTATGAACGTCTTTATGAAAAGATATTGGTCATTTATGGTAATGTTTGGTAACTTTCTTAAAAAACTATGGGAGGATACTTTATTGTTTGAGACATTTTATGCATTTTTTAATCTAATTTTTATTACCTTTTATTTTAAGCATGTTGCTTCTTTAAAATATCATCTTTTTTTTTTTAAAAAAAAAATTATCTTTTGAAGATTCACTTAATTAGAAGAATTCAAGCTTTATCATGTAATTTGATGATTAATAAATACCTTAATTTTTATTTTAAAATATGAATTCTTAAGTCATTGTCAAGTTTACGGAAATTTTAAACTTAAAATTAAGATTGTTCATAAATTGAATTAAAATACTATTTAGATTTAACTCAATCGTTCATGTTATAAATTTCTCTAAATAACTCTCATCATCCAATCCATCTGGTTAAGGATACTTGAGCTATTAAAATTGAATTTAATCATTTTTATATATTTACTTTACATTAACAATTCAATTTCAATTTATATAGTTTGTATATATATTTGAAAATTGTTTTTTTTTTCTTTTTTTAATATTGAAGGTAAGGAAATTAAATTTAGTATTGCTCAATCAATGTCCACAGAATAATAGTGGTTTTGAACAGAATACGTGGCGGATTTATATTTGGTGGAATGTGAGGGTCGGTGTGAAGTTTTTGTTTATATTTTATTATTTTTCATATTTATTTATTTAAGGGGGAGGGGGGGCGTTGCCGGCACCAGCAAACAAAGACTTCAAATTGGTGAACCTTCATCGTCGTCGGTCAGCAGCCACAACCTTTTCTCTTTCCTTTTTCAATCAACTTTTCCCTTTTTTCCTTTCAATGCACCCTAACTTCGTCCATACCCTTTTCTTTTAACAAAAGCTTTAAGAAAAACACAACAACATAATAATATAAACAAAGAATGTTGGCAAAATATACAGTACCAAGAAGTATTATTGTCGACTCAATAACCACACTCTACTAATTAAACGGCTGATCTCTGGGATGAGTTCAACCTTTTATTTCTTTCTGGGTTTCTCTTCCAAGGGCTTGAAGATTATTATCATCGTTTCTTAACTTATAGTCCAAGGAAGTTGGGTGTGGAGCCTAGAATCATACCTTCAATGACCATGTCTAAACGAATCTGGGGTTGAAAAATAACTGAAGACTACAAAATATTCAGTAGCAGCTGAACTACTAAAGCACACATTAATTGGATGTAGGGCATAATGCAGCCATGTACGACTAGTAGACAATACAGCCTTACGGGTTACAGCAGCATATCCCACATTTCTTCCAAAATCACCACAATTGCTAGTAAAAGCTCATAAAATTTGTTCAAATCATCCTTCACTCAATGACTTAAGGTTGTTAAGTTACATATGCTCACTCCTTTTACTTGTTTAAAACATTATGGTGTCAAAAATATTTCATGCTAAGTGACACATTTTTTCTTCGAAAACATTAGCAAAATACAGACCGTAAAAGCATGCAATAATAAACTTAATTACAGACATTTATTAATCGTTGGAGCATGCATCAACGATGATTAAAAAAAAATGAAATGACAGTCATTATTAACAGTGGATGTCATTGTTGGAATTGGTCGTTAATCTATAGTCTATATGTCATTAAGAACATTTTACTCCACCCAACTAATTAATTTGATAGGTTCAACTACCTTGTTAAGGTTTGTATAATATGTAACTTTCTTTCATTTATGTTTTTTGATTTATCGACTATATATATTTTTATGTATATTTTTCTAAACATATTGTTTTTTAAATTCAGTCATTGAAATCATAGAAAATTGTAATACAAATAAATAAAATAATTTTTTTCGATAAAGTTCATGCTATAAATTCATTTTATTTTTGTTAAAATTGAAAAATAGATTTTCAAATGAATAATCTAAAAATTGGACCTAAATGGGATTTCATCTACTTCTTAATTTTTAATATTATGTAACCTCTTATTAATGTTTCTTGTTCTTATTTCTTACTCTTGTTTTATATGCCCTAATTAGTTCATCGCTCCTAGTTTTTTTTTCTTATCCCAAATCTCGCTCTTGATTAGTCGTCAGTAGAACTCCTTAACCAAACATATTCATCTTACATTCTTTAATTTTCTTGTTCAAATTAAAAACTATTATTATATTTAATCTATTTTTGATAAAAATGAACTTCAAACAACTACTTGAATGTGCACACTACATTTCAATTTCTAAAGCACATGAACCCAAAAAGTAGAATGAAACTCCAAGTGGAAAGGCAAAGAGTATATATTTTAACCCAATTAGTTGTTTTATACTTGCATAAAAAAGTACTTTAAATATAAGGGGCAAAATTAATCCATATTTCCCAATGCCAATGTTTTATATATTTTGGGGTTTTCTTTCTCGAGGTAACATATCTCTTATCATGTACTTACTTACCTTGAAAAAACAAAGAAATCTTCCATTTTTAAGGGAAAAAAAAAAAGAATTCAAGTTTTACTCTTAAGTTTATGTAATAATTAGTAATCTAACTTCCAATTTCATGAAAGTGTTTTAATCTTAACCTTTTAGAACTTTTCGTTGTTGTAATTATTACCTCTTTGATCAGTTTTTATTTGAGATACCATTAAAATTAAAATAAGCTTCCATACTTTACAAAACACTTACATGTATGATAGAAATTTTCATAGATAGTAGCGTTTGTCATTATATTGGTTACGATAAAAAGTTATTAATTATTTTTTGAGTTGGTAAAATATATTTAAGTTAAATATATTTTTTAAAATCATATAAACTTTTTTAATTAATGTTTAGTTCACGAGTTCAATCTATTTTTTATTTTTCATGAATTAAATAAGTTGATTTTTTTTTATAAAAAAACATATACACCATGATTTAAAAAAAAGAAGAACGATTTTTCTTGATATTTAACAATTAATCCATATTAAACAAATTTTATCACACTAGACAATAAATTTTAGATTACAAAAATAATGGACAAATTATTTACTTTTTAATACAAAATAAGTGTAACGTGATTTTTCGTTTAATGTTTTTTTTTTCCATAAAGTGTAAATAAGTTTGTACCTTTTTTTCTTGAAAAATCTCCAATAAAAAAGTTGATTAATTAGAAGATTCTTTTAGTTATTATATTTAAAATAAGATATTTTTGTATTTGTTTACTAAAAACTATAACCTATTTTTTCAAATTTAAACTAAAATTTATCCTAACACTAAGGATTATTCTAAAAACATTGTACAAAAAATCATAATTAATTTAGAAGCTACAACAATCTAACCAATTTATAATCTTGTTATATTTGTAAATATCAACTTTTTTTTTTATTTAAAATGATTTTTTTAACTACAACAAATTTTTTTAGAGAAAAGTTAATATAAGATTTTAAAGTCAAAACTTGTACATTAAAGTAAGCAAAAAATATATATATATACTTTTTTATCATTTAAGTTTTAGTTTTAATTTGAATTTTTTGAAATTTTACCATTTTGTAGAACTTTATAAATTTTCATCATCCACCACCACCATTAAATGATATTAATATCATGGTACAAAGTTCTTGTTATTATTTTTTTTCTCTAAAAAATATGAGTGTTATTTCTTCTTTTTTTTTTAATTGAAAATTATCGGTGTTACAATTTATTTCATCAAATTTGTTATTGTAATATTTTTATATTATATTTAATGCATTTAGATATTTGCTTTTACATCCAATGTAAAAGGTTTAACCAGAAGTTGATATTTAATGAATTGATGTTTCAATTAATAATTTATAACAGATGAGTAGATTTATGGGTATATATAAATTGAAATTATTCTCCCAGAAGTTGAATGGATGGAAACGAAGTTCCAAATTCGAATAAGCAGTAATTTTCATTTGAAGGAAATGAGTGAAATTTGTTAAAATGGAAGGTAAGTTTTTGAATGTCCCAAAGAAAGGGGGGATAATGGTGATTTGGAAGAAATGTAAATGTAAAAAAAGAATTGGGGGAAAGAGAGAAAAGGCAAAGAATGGCTTGGAGAGGAATTTAATAGCTATCGTCACTGACTTCCTTTACACGTGGCGGACATCCGTAATGGGGAAGGTGCTGAGTTAGATGGCTACCGACACTTTGACACGTGTGAAGAAAATATGGAAAAGGGAAAGAGGCCACTGACCGTACCGACGAGACGGTCCCACGTGTGAAGCGTGTGGAGTGCCGGATTTGGTGCTGACGGAGTTGCGATGTTCCCGGTGCATCCAACTACACTCTCGTTTTGTAATGGTATAAAACGGTCAACCAATTATGTTATAATAACATTTTGACCTCTCCCCTTTACTTTCTCAATTGCTTCATTTTCACATTTCAATAATGCCCTCTAGTTTCAATACTTTTCATTTATATCAAAATTTTAGTCTCTCTTTTTAACAAAAAAAAAAAAAAAATACAAAATAATAAAATACACAAAATATTTTTGTAGGTGTAATGAACTTTTGTCTTTACCAGTAACAAAATAAGTTAAAATATTTACAAGTTATATCAAAATTTTAAATTAAAAAAAACAAATAGATTTTTAAGACTGTCTACCAATGTCACTGATAGAAACATATCAATGTCTATTATTGATAAAATTTAAAACTTTTACTATATTTTATAAATATTTTGTTAAATTTATTATTTCTTACCATTCCTCTTTGGTAAATAGTTTTTTTTATTATATTTAAAAAAAACCTTTAAAATGCTTTCTTCATTCCATTATTCTTTATAAAAAATATTAGAAAATTAAATTTTTTATACAAATTTGTTACATGTTAAAAGTGTTTTTTTCTATTATTGTCAAATTATTATAAAAAAAAAGAAAGAAAATATGAAATATATTAGGAAATAATTATTTAAAATAATTATTATTAGAGTTGGTCATATAAAGTGTTCGCTAGAGGTAGTAACTTTCAATGAAACTTGGATGATGTGATTGCTAGAACTAGTGGCTAGACTTGGCCGTTGAAGCTTGCTGATGGGTGGGTGGGTGGAATTTTTCACCTAAATAATTAGGGAGAAATTAACCATTTTATAAAATTAGTTTTTCAAATTCCATTTAAGTGATTGCTATTTTTTTTCTCATTAACTTATTTTTATGAAGAAACAAATCACATTCTTAATCCCAACAAAACTTTGGTTGAATCATTCAAACTTAGATTTTGACCATAGATAATGGTTTACATTATAAATTTGATTTGGGGTTATTGTGACCGACCAATTTAATATAATAATACACAAACAAAGAAAAAGGTGGGTTTGGGGTGAATTGCTAATTAAAATGAAAAGCTCATCCTTTCTTGTTGTTAAGTCACCTGATTTATCTGCTGATATCTCCTTTAAACATATGTTTTTGCATATATATATATAGCATTGCAAACATAATGTAGTAATTATATACTGCATTCCAACTGCTTACAATGGTGGAGTCTGACAGTATAACACCAAGAAAGAAGTATTATTTTATATGGTGAGATCTCTAGTATAAGTATTTTATTCATGAAAATGCAACAAATAGTTAATCCAATTTCCACATATATGACATTCTAAAAAATTTGTTGGTTAATCGTTTTTGGAGTAAAATCAATAATTAATAATCATAGTTTTGAGTAAATTTCACCACAAAACGTATATAAGGATAGAAGTTTAGACCATAAACATCTAGGTTTGTGTTTATATGTAGTTCCAAACTTCGAAAATTTATTTTTTGATTAATAGATTCTAAAAATATCAATCATCAAATAAAATGAGAGTATAGAGAACAACTCTTTTTAGTGACTTTTGCAATTTTCTAATATAAATTTTAATGAAATACATTTTTAAAAATTGCCTTTTACAAATATTTTTAAACTGTGGTTTAGGATACAAAAATTTGTCCTTGAATTCCTATGAATTAGAGAATTATTTATGACAATTTTCAAACTATAAGAATAAAATTTCAAAATTACAACGATTAGAGAATTTAATTTTGAAAAGGATGCAAAACAGAGCTGGATAAGCTACGAAACATTAATGCAAAAATAGAATGTGCTCTTGGGAGAAGTACTTTTGTCAATTTTTTTTAAAATATATTTATTTTCAAAATAATACGTTGATTATAAAATATCAACAAACTTTTATTTGAATGTCATTTTAACTCCAATTACAAACCTATATTTTAATTTATTTAAATCAAAATTTTAAGCATACTTTCAACTTTTAGATTTAAAATGTCAATCATAACTCATAAATTTAAAAATAAATAACTATATGATCTAAGAATTGAAAGTGATATTCTCTTTACTACTATCTAATTGGCATATAATTTTCAATATTTATCTTATACAACTTTAATTCAAACTTATTATATCAAAATGTAATTACTTATATAGGTTTCCAACCACATTACATGAGTACTAATAACTTGTACTAAAAATTTAGATTAGAAATAATGACTATTAACACCTTTTTTATGACTTTCATCACTTAACGATTACAACTCGTAAAAGTGTGACTTTTGCTATTCTCTGTCATCTTTCATTGTTCTAAAGAAAAAACAACTAAAAAATTGTGTTGATCCAAGTAATAGTCAAGATTTGTAATTGAATATCGACTCAAATGTCTTTAAATTTAAGACTCCTAACATTTAATAATTTGAATGAAAGTAAATGGAAGAAAACACTAGGACCAAACACATTGTACGCTAACTTTAGAGGGCAAAGTCCTTTGTTTATTTAGAAAAAAAAAGCTTTTCCCACAGAGAATATTGAAAGTTTGTCCCCTAAAAAAGACATTGAAGTGAACATGTCTTGCCATTCACTATTAAATATATATATTAGCAAAGACAATGATTGAGAAGCAAAATTATTTTTTGGGTGTCTATATAATTCCCACATGATTTGTCAAATTATGCATCAATGCTTCCTATTTTGATAGCTCTTCTATCATACTACCTTTCCAAACTCTCTCTTAGTAGTAGTTGTTATTATTATTATTACAAAGTTGGAACTTCATGTTTTTCCAATTTTATTTTTCTGAATACTAATAATATAAGCCTGAAATATCTTGTTTTTTCTTTTTCTTTTTTTTGAAAATTTAATGAGTTTCCATTCGTATATAATTAGTTCATCTGGTTAGACGGATGTGTCATAATGTAATACCAGTCCAAGTTTAGTATTTGAAATTTGAATCCAACACCTAATTTGCATCGACACTCCTCTATGTTGCTGCGACTTGATATCGTCATCCTTGCTTATCTCGAAGACTTTTAAGAGTAAAAGTTGTCTTCACACAAATCAACACAAGTTCTTTCAACATAATTTTTCTTTATTCACAGGCTTCCAATATAGAGATTTTCTCAAAGCTAAGCAAGCTTAATTTTGGAACTCTTACGATCGAATCATTGAGAAGAAAGGTGCACTTTATTGATATGGATGGTAACTTTTAATTTTTTTTATAAATTTATCTTAACCATATTGTCATGTCCTAATTCGAATGTCGGTTTATTCATATATCTCTTTTAAATTTGGAGTGTTACACACACAACCTACTCTCATGTCTTCACTTTTCAAAAGTACTTGAGACGTCGATCGAGATTTGAGAGGTAACCTTAACTTTTGACCTCTTCTTCAAGTGTTATTGATTTTGGTTGGAGTTTTCTTTCTCTAGCCGCAATTTAATTGCTCGACTACTAACTCCCTCTTGATATTCTAAGTTTTGTAGATTTGTATACTTTGGAATCATGAGTAGTTAAACTATATATTAGTTCTATGGTATCATGCAACTTATCACTAGAAACTTTAATGTTATATTTTGTAGTATCATTTATTGTCCTTTCAGAAATCGATTTAGTTTATAGTTTAAATTAAAGTTATTAAGTTATAGTAAATAAATGCAAAATATTTTATGTTATTACATTACTAAGATATACATAAAGCAATAGGGTAACTATAAGTTAATTAATGTATATATATACACAATAAAGAATTATATATCCCTTATTGATTAACACAAAAACCATTTTCTAATTTTTTTTCCTTTTTTCTTTTTTAATTTTAAAAATTTTTTAGCTTTGATTTTGAAATCATGGATTAGAATAGAGAAAATAACTATTATATATTAATAGACTTCACTTTGAGGTTTGGATTTAAATGTTACAATATCTATAAACTCTTGTATCGTAAAACATTTGCTATTATTTTGAATTTGATTCTTAATAAAAAAAATCTTAAAATAAAAAATTTAAATGTAGTATATGATTCCCTTAGTCACCCACCCTTTTCAAAAAATGGCAAAAGAGATCAATGTCATGTGAGGGTTGCTCTTTTCTTTTCTTCTTCATTCTTTTAAGTGGTTTATTTATTTATTTATTTGTATTTGGGTTATTTTATCAAACTAATTAACAAATATTCAACAAAATGATGAACACTATGAGGTTAGATTATGTTAGTTTTGTGTATTAAATTATAATAGTTATGCATTAAATAAACACTAACATTTATAATGTATTAAACTTTCAAGAACATTTTTAGAATAATAATACTAACAAAAACATAGATATAAACCATCGTTTTTATTGTCCTTAAAAACGAAAAACAAAATGGGCAACAAAGCAATTTAAATTAGAAAATCCAATAATATATAAAATATATTTAGTTTGATGTAAAACAAACATAATTTTGTAAAAATTATTAAAAAGAAAAAGACAAACAAAGTTGTTTAAAGGTAAGCCATCAACTATATATATTTACACAAATTTAAAGAAATATATGTATATATATATAAATTGGACATATTTTCTCTTTGAAAATATATATGTGATTAAAAGTGGGGGAAGGGAACCCTCTTTTTGACCTAATTTTTCAGCTGTCAAATTGGTTTATTAGAAGAGTGTCGGCAAACACAAACGAAACCCAAATTCCAATTAAATCAATTTTGTCTTCAATTTTTCCATTTTTATTTCTTTGAGTTCTTTTATTCTTTGTTTTATTTTTTAATTTGCCTCATTTTTTTTAATAAATTTAATTATTAAAGAGATACACAATCGAATCACCGACTTTTTAAATAAAAGCTTTGAAAATTCACATCTAAATTAAATCAAACTCGTAATTTAATCATTAATACTAATATAGATACATTTTCTTATAGACAAATGAACTCATTACATTACATAACACATACA
>JBBPDI010000032.1:18439473-18459230 GCA_037974545.1 Cucumis variabilis
TCCACGTGTAATGCATTCACATCATCTTACCTTACATATATGTACACAATCATTTTGCCAAATATACACAACTATATCTATTACTAAAAGTAGGGGACTTGGGGGACAAAAATATGTTAAAGTGTGGACACTTAATGACCAAATGAAGTTTAGTAGATCTTTTTGTTATTTAATGATACACATATGGATAAATTGTAGATTCTAAATTTTATCTTTGATAAATTTGATAGTATATAATTATTTAGAACTACTATGTTATAAAAATAATTATGAGTAGTCACTAGCAATTGTTATAAGTCAAGCACACTCAATTTTTTAGTTAGTGTTTAATTGAGCAACCGAAAAAAAGTTGCACCTTGTTTATTATAGATAGTAAATAACTATCAGTTTTTTACGGGGTATTTGAACACCCGTAATGAGATTGGAATGCATTATAATATAATCTAAAATTCATGTTTGAATTGAGTGTTCTGAGTTCGAATTGTAGTATTAAACTCATTTTGTTCTTTGCATACAATTTTCAATTAAATTTTATTTTTCATCTTCTTTACTTTTTAAATTTCATTTTTGTTTCATCTTGAATTTGGCACAGATTCCAACACTCTTTTGATTTTCAGTAATCTTGATTACATTCTAGCTCTCTTAACGTGTCTTCAATTAAGTTCATTTGAACAATATTTTCATAGTCTTGTATAATCTTCTCTCGTTTGGATAGGGTATTGATTTATTTATGTACATACCCCTACTCTATTAAAGCATTGTAGTTCACATGAACGTAATTCAATTTGCACAAAATATATATATTATTGAGCAAAAGGTTAAAAGTTGAAAATTTCCTAATCCTATACTTTGAACTAAATTAGAAAACTTTAGTTAAAAGACCATGTATCGTTTAGGATATTTTATATGAGTGAAATGATTATTTATTTTCTTTATCAATTTTGGACATTTAATTATTATTTTTAAATGAGATATGGGGAATCAAATTATTGATTGTGTCATCTAAGATCATTTTATATCCAATAACCCATTTGTTGTATTTCAATTAGAAAGAGAACTAAAAATCTTTGATATTAGGTTTATCTTATTGTATTGATCTAGTTGTTTTTTTTTTCTTCAAAAAAATATTTCTACATTAGTTAGGTTGCATATCAACATATAAAACTATTGGCATACACAATGATTGCTTAAATTTTAATTAAATATATCACTGAAAAAGTTTTGTTTTAATTCAAATTAAAGGTTTTAGAATAAATTGAAATATGATTTACAGTGATCTAACAAATAAAATAAGGCACATTTTCAATGATAGAAACTAACATCCTTCTATCATTGTCTATTCATTGTCACTAATATCCTTCTATCAGTATCTATTATTGATATAAGGATCTTTGCCACTGATAGAAGTATCCTTGCCACTGGTAGAATGATATTGTCTATTAAATTCTATTATTGATAGAATATAAAATTTCGCTATATTTTATAAATTCTTTGTCAAATTTGTTAGTTTTGATAATTTTTCATAAAATAATATATTTATATACCTTAGGTTCTAAGAAGTATGAATGAAAAAATTACTCATACATTCCAAGCAAAAAAAATAAAAATAAAAAAGATTTATTTGAAATCTAATTAACCATTCTCGTATCTGCCCCATTGAAGTTTTAAATAAAATTATTGCATTTTTTTTTATCAGATATAAATATTGTTGTCTTATCAACCTCTAACTTTAATATTATTATCAATCAATTAAACTATGTTTATTTTGGATGCTAGATTATATTTACTTTTATGGTCATAATAAGATTATAAAATCTCACACGTACATACACAATAGACAATCAATAAATATAGTAAAATTTTATAATTGACATTGATAAAAAATGAATAAGGTTAATATTTTTTTTTAACTATAATTAAGTTTTAAAATTTGGCATAATCAATTAGCTTGAGATCCCTTATAAGATGAGCATAGACAATAATTTGCCTAACATTTTTTTCTTTCAAAATCAGAAATAAAAAATTTATATTTTTACTTAACTTGTTGTACTTGGAGAGAAGAAAAAAACTTAGTGGCTTGAATTATTAGAACATAAAGGTCCCATTTGAATGCATGTTGATATATAAAATTTGCCAAAGTCCTAACAAATTAAAACATAATTAAACAACTCAGATATCAGATATGATTTTACGAATGCATGTTGGAATATAAAAATTTGCAAAGGCCTTACTAAATGTGATTAAACAACTCTAATTATATTATATATCAGGTATCAATTATCATTATTGCAGGGTGTGAACTCAATATTTACAAACCAATTAATGTTATAGAATATATAAAATTTGTCAAAAATCATAGGAGGAGAGAGAGACCCATAATTATATTTTTAAAGAAAAGTTATGGGTTTTATATATCATTAACTTTAGATGAATCAAAGGGTCCCGTTTTCTTTTTTCTTTTACAATTTATTTCTTTTTTTAATACAATAGTTATGGGTAGGAAATCCAACTTTCAACTCAAACATAGATGTCACGCCAACTAAGCTCGTTTGGACAATTTTTCATTATTTCTATTCTCTTATAGTTATGTTTTTAGAACCATTGATCTCTTTTAAGTGTATGATGTTATTTGGTAGCCAACTCATTTTACTAGTTAGCGTTAAAATTCATGATATCAAGACACCATAATTTGCAAATTATGTGTGTCAAGATGTTTAAGTAGAGTCGATGAGCCACAACTACATTGCATCCTTAAGTTTGACTAATGACAAAAGGTGCAAAATTTTTTATGATGATGGTTTTATAATTCAATAAAAACAGTGAGATTTGAATCTAGGTTTAAAGGAACTAACTAAAAGAATAATTTATCATTGGACCAACTACTGTATAACAATGATTATAATCTCAACTTTTTTATATATATATATATATAACAAGCATAAAATTAAATGTCGACTTGAGCTTTCTAAAGCCCTAGCCAGTGGCGTATCCAAAAAACGTATGTAGGGGGCACTATTAACAAAAAAAAATTAATTTACCTATGGGTTTGAAAGGGAAGGCACAACTACTATATCAGAGTCACAATATGATAAAAATGAGCATTATTTAATATATATTGTAATTTAACACTTCAAAATTAATATTAAAATACAAAAATCGGGAATGTGAGGGGGTACGTGCCCCTGGCCCCTTAATAGATCCGTCCATGGCCTTAGCTAAGTTTTTTTGGTGCTTGGAAGGATTCTTCATTATATATATTCTCATCTTCGAAATGTTCCAAAAGCTATAAATTGTCGATATTAACCACAAAAGCTCTGATTGTACTCCAAATGCTTGGAATCTTTAAATGAAGCAAATAAACTTAATTATGAAAGAATTGATTTCAATACAAGATTCTCGTCATCAGTAAGATCTGAGATCTCAATGATATATATAGCTTACGAACATAATGATGCATATTTTTCCGATAAGTTTGTATGAAAATAGAAAGAGAGATTTGGACACAGAGGAAGTAATCCTTCATAAAGGGATGATGCCAATTGCCAAGTCAAGAAAAATAGAGTAAAAAGAAAAAACATATCATATACATGACATTATACACGGCTCAGAACGAACATGAAACTCAACTATTATACAGATGAATGAATGATTAAAAGAAAGGTTATGTTGTTCTAAAAAATGACTATATGGGCAAATAAAGTAGGTAGTTGCTCAAAACATAACAATTACACCCAAAATATAACAACACTCTGATATATTAGCTATTCATCACAAATTTTCTTTTCAATTTTGTATTTTATTGAAGATGCTTCAGCAATAGAGCCAAACCCAATCCCCTATAAATTCAAGCTCATTAATATCCAAAATAAAATAAAATATATAATTGAGAAAAAAAAAAAAAACAGTTGAAAGCCACTCTGTATCAGAGCCAATGTTTCATTTCTGGGACCATGTGGGTTAGGGTTTATATTATTTATACATAATAAAATTGTAATGTATGTACTGAATTGTTCATAAAATCTTAAAATTATCTCTAATTATAAGTAAAAAGAAAAAAAAGGATAAAGTTAGGTGATAATTAATTTGATAAATTTTGAAGCATTGGCTAAGGGGTTAAATGAGAAAGGTTTTATTTTTCATTATTGTAACACAAAATAACTTAGTGTAAGGTTGTTAACGTTATTTATATTTTCTTTTCATCTTTTTAGTATGTTTTTGTTTATTAATTTATAATACTACTCAATTTTTTTTAAAACTTAGACGTTCAATATTAAAATTCTAACATATATATTACCATTTTCCAACAAATATCATAAACAATATACATAATATATAAATATTTTAATAATATAGAAATTTGATTTGGATTAGGTCAACCTGAAAATTTTAAATGGTAACAGACAAAAAAAAAGAAAAAGAGTGAGAATGACAAAATTTAGTATAAAAACCATAAAAATAGCAAATTTGGAAAATATTAAGAATTTTGGCAAAATTGATGGTTACAATTTTTTTAAAATTTTTTGCAAACTACAATCAATTTTGAAAAATATTAACTAAGATATTTTCGGGACTGACAACATTTTTCCAATATCTATTGAATACATGCCTATAATTCATAACCAATTTTTGAATTTTTAGCGTTTAAATCAAATTAATTAACATTTATTTAATTCATAAAAGTTATGTTTCATAAGTATTTCTCCTAAAAAATTGCTAAAATATTTTCAACCATTTCTCAATCTAATCCCTAATATAATGGCAATCATTAATTTGAATTAAAATTTGTTATATTTTAAACAATTTATTATATAGGGGATTTTCAAATTTGTTATATTTTAAAGAAATTTTTTTAAAAATAATAGATTTTACAAAATATTTACAGCCTATAGCAAATTCTCACTGATAGTCATTGATATGCTATAGTGATAGAAGACTATCAGTGATAAAATCCAAAATTTTGCTATAGCTTGTAAATATTTTAATTTATTTCACTATTTTTAAAAATGCCTCTATTTTAAACAACTTATTAAATAATACATAATATATATTTTTAATAACAATTTGAATTTGAATATATATTTTTAATAAAAATTTGAATTTAAAATTTAGAATTTAATTATGCCTAAATGACATTTTTGCAATTATTTGAATCTTCTTCTTTTAGGTTTTGTTAGAGACAAGAAAAGAAGGAGATTGAAAGAGAGAAATTTTTTATTGCAAACAAGAGGGGAGAAGAGCTCAAATGAATCTCAAATGTATGAAGAACTTGAAAAACTCACCGATTTGAGTGGACGAATTAACCGATGTGTATCTTACTAAGATGTATATAAGTTTTGAATTATATGGTATAATTTCATGATTTCATCTTTATTATAATATCAACAATGCTCCCATTTTGAATTCTAATTGGATGAATTGATGGTTTCAAATGGTTTTTAAACTTTCTTTAGGGTTTAGAATGAAAGAAGGAAGTAAGCAGCCGAAAAGTCCAAGGAAAAAAAAACGATCACTTGTAGAGATTTTAAATTTTGCAGCCATGAGGTGGAACTTCCCATTAATAACAACTTTTCTAATCTTTATGTTTTTGGGAAAAAAAATTTATGTAGCATATGTGTTATTTCAATTATAGAGTATTTGAGGTTTAGGTGAACAATTGTATTTTACAGGCATTTGAGGGATTGTTTTTTTTTTTTTTTTAATTTTATGTTTTGCTATTTTAACATTTTAAAATTATTTTTGCTATTTTCTCGAAGTAAAACTCATAATTTGCTATTCCCATCAAATATGCAACCTAACCTAACTTAAAATTAAAACTAACTGAGCCCAACTTTTACAATTTAGGTTGAGTAATTTGGATTGTCAAATCATTTGGACACCCTTAATTAAGATACAATGACAAAGCAAAAATTTCTTGAACAAATATGAGTATCATGCTTAATACACAAATTAAGCTTTTTAAGTTTGAAAAAAAGATCACTTCTAGTTGAATGATGTACGGTCAAAATACACTTAGGTTATATTTAGTAAGTTTTAATGAAAAGGAGTGTAATTTTAATAAAATTGCATTGATAAATCAATTGTAATGACTATGAATCACAAACGTAATAAGATTGTTTTTCTATCTCATTTATTTAAAATTATAAATTTATCACATTTACTGTTATTATTGTCACGCTAGACATAATCTGTCAACTTTATAGTTACTCTTGTATTGTTTCTGTTACAGATCTAGCGATAATGATAACAAAATAATAGTAACAATAATCATAAATATGACAAATTTATAATTCTAATCCTGTAAGTAATAATATTTGTAATGGTAACAATAATGATAATGAATGGTGAAATTCTATCTAAATTTCAAACGCAATAAGATCAACAACAAGTGTAATCAAATAGAATATACTTTTCAAATTACTATTGATTTATTACGTTTACAAGTGCGTAACCATGGTCTTTAACCTTGTTAAGTTAGAACACTACATTTCTTTTCCAGCTTCAACATAGCAGTATAAAATTAAAAAATAAATGAAGACTAAAAAACTTGGAATCAAACTATAAATTAAAAAAGCACTTTTTGGAAGCCAACTCTATATTAGAGCAAGGTTTCAATCTTGGGAACTGTGGGTTATGGGTGGGTTATGGGTCTGCTTCAGCTCCGCCACTCTGATTTATTGATTTCATAAGGGTTTCTACCACATATATATATATATAAAAGTGATTATTTTAACAATACTAAATGAAATAAATAAAATAGACTTTGTTTGGGTGTTTGCTTCTGTCCTTCCTTCTCCATGTTGGCCTTCCTTCTTCAAGATGAAACCACCACATCTTGTTTACAAATACTACATTTCAGCTGATTTATATTTGGAGAAAATAAATATGTTAAGGCCATAACAATATATATAATATTATCGATATAATAATTTTAAACAAATAAGAAAAAGTTAGAGTTAAACATTACTCAACAAGCTAAAACATATGCTTTTAACTAATAGATTAACGGGTCAAGTCTAAAAATTTTGTTTAAATAAGAAGAGAAACAAAAAATAGTAGAGGAAATTTACTTCATGATCACAAAACCGAACGTAGAGACAAAATTGATGAAAATGATGAGCACATGGCAAAGTAGTCACAATCTCATTCTCTACGAATTTCGTTTTGCATAACCCACACCTATACTATATAAAAAAAGAAAAAAAGCGTTAAATTAAATAAATTATTTTAAATAACAAAATTTCTGAAAATACTTTCAAATATAACAAAATATTATAATCTACCGACAATTAATCATGATAGATAAATAGTGACGTTTGCTATTTTTTTCTTTCTTTTTTACATTTTGTTTCATTTTACTGTATTTGAAATTTATAAGTCTAATATACCTTCGTAAAAAAATTTAATATATTAATTAAAAAGAATGATATATTAAATGTGATGATGCCATCACATTTAAAATTCTAAATTGCTAAAAATCTCTACTACAAATTTGGTTTTTCTTGACACATGCAAATATGTATTTTTCTTGATACAATGTTTATCTTGATGGTCATGTACGTCAAGAAAAATCCCTTTCTTTTGTTGAAAAAATACGAAAAAACATAAAAAAAAAAATGGATTCTTGATTTTTTTTATGGACAAAGTTTTCTTAGTTTTGTTGATAGTCCACAAGCGTCAAGAAATTATTTCTCAATGGACAATAAACAAAAGGATAATATATTAGTTGACTGACAACGTTTATCAAGTTAGTTAGGTTTAACATCAAGAAATTATTTCTCAATGGATAATAAACAAAAAGATAATATATTAGTTGACCGACAATGTGCATCAAGTTAGATAGGTTTTCTTGATGGACGAGGCTTATCAAGGGATGAAATTTCTTGATTTGCAATGACCATCATCGAAAAAATTAGATTTTTCTTGTTGGACAAAAGCCAAAAAAGGTCATGGACAAGGTTCATCAAGAAAAATGAAGAAAAAAAATTATAATTTTGGGTTTAGGACAAGACTCATCAAGAAAAATGATAAGAAAAAACTATTTTCCACGAAGCACAAAATTTGAACTCTCGTTAATGGACTTAGAAAACATGAAATTCATCAATAATATTCTTAAATCTTTACTATTTTTTTCAATTATTACTTTTTATTTATCGACAATACAATATTACTTTTTTAAAAGTTAACTGTAGTAATTATAATTATATTGAAATAAGTGACTTTATAAAAATTAAATTAATTATCGTGCTCAACTTTAATGAGCTGAATTAGCTGAATTGAAAGTTTATTATTTAAGGTTTTTAAAATTTGTAGAAGCTCTCAACATGAGCTCAGCTCAACTGACATTGTATTTACTTATAGACAAAAGGTTCTTATGCTTTACATATCAAAGAAGATTAAATTTGTAGCCATGAATTAATTTTACTTTGAATGATTATAGAAATGTTTTAAGAGTTAGATTTAATTTAGATAGAGAGAGGGAAATGAGGAAAGGGTACTTGTTCTTTTTGGAGGTTTTGCTGAAGAACCACTTCTTTGATGAACCACTTGATGTGAATTTGTAGTAAGGCAATTTTGAGAGAATTTCTTCTTTGCTTTCGCTTTTTCTCTCACTTGAATTTTCTTTTTGCTATAACATTTTCATAATACCCACAATATATACCATTGTTCAAATCCACAAGTTCAAAATAAAATCAAACAAAGAGAAAGTTAATGATGATAATAATAGTAATAATAATTTTTAGATTATGAAAAACAAAAATATGTGAATAATCTATTTTTAAAAATTTAAATTAAAATGCTAATAAATAATAATAATAAAAAGGGTCGTTGAAACTAGAAATTAGTTGGAAGAAAATTTATGAACTAAAATTGGATATTTTCTTAAAAAAATAATTGATATATTAAGAGTGATTTGTTTTTCGTGAGGACTTAAGTCACCTGAAAATTCAAAAGATCCCAAAGTTTAAAATATTTTCAAGTGATTTGAATCCTTTTGAAATCACTCTTAGATACAAATAGACGAATTTTATATATACTATTAATCCAATAAAAAAAGTTTTAGATATTACAATTTGAATAAAAAAGAAAAGAAACGATCATGAAAAAGCAGAAAGCAGAATGGAAGATTATTAAAGAGAAATGTAACCTTGGATTGGGATGATGAGTCTGCCATGTTTATATCTCACCTCTTAACCAAAAATCAAATGCTAATTAACTTCTCCAAATTTATGGATTTTTATTTTTGTTTCTGTTTCTTTAACCTTTCTTCTTTCAATATTTATATTAGAAACTAAATATGAAGGACTGATTTTCACTTGGGAATGGATTTAAGAGAGAGTATATGTGGAATCAAATATTAAAATTATTATTAATGGCAAAATATATAGAATTAGATACTGATTTATTGCCTTTATAACAGAAATTTATAATTATTAATATAGGTATGTTCATCACGTCCATATAACACATATCTATATTCATATTACCCAATCATTTAATTAAAAAGTACCAACTTCATTCCTTCTTTTCGTCTCTTTTCATATTTATATGTGAAAATGCACTTTTTTTTTCTTCTTTTATCCATGGTTTTCGCAAGCCTATATTAACAATGCAAGAATATATATAGTTACCATTTTCTATTTGTATATTTATAAGAGAATTATTTTATTTTCTATATAGGATTTTTTTTTTACTACAAACCAAGAAAATTTGAATTACAAGCTCCACCATGGATCTTAAGTACATACTAATATACTAATATGTCGATTAAACTAAGTTCTTCTAAGGGTCTTGGGTTAGTCTATTACAAAAATATATAATTATAAAATAAAGTAACAAGTATTATCTTATTTAATTGGTTTTGTTTGAATGTTGAGCGCGCACACATATATACATTAATGTTAAACATATGCTTATCAAAAGATTTGGCGTTTTTCCAAATCACGATTTTATTTAGATGAGTACAATTTAAATTATATTTATTTTATTTATAAAATATTTTCCTTTTTATTTACTTTTTTAAGTACACAAATTTTAATTAGTAAATAAAAGTAAAAAGTTGAATAATTAAATAAAAATGAAAAACAACATTTTGAGTTTGGTTAATTGTTTTAAATGGTTAAACTATTAAAAATATTTTTAAATGATATATGATAATAGTTTATCAAAAGTGTCTATTTGTTTATCTCATTATTTATCGTTGTATATCAATAAAAAGATAGTGCAAGTTTTCTATATTTATAAATATTTTGATTCCTTTTACTATATTTGCAACAATCTAAACTTTTTAGCCATGATACCTTAATTAAATAGAAATATAAGAAAAGGTATTCATTAAACTGAATTTAATCATCTATATTTCATCACAATTCCATACGAAAGTAAATAACACGAACAATATTTTTTTTTCCGAAAAATATACATTGGGTCAGTAGACGCACTAGGACATCTCCACTAGATGGACACCTCCTTAGCATGTCCTCATCATCCTCGCTTCATTAATATATAAGAGTTCAGTACAAGAAGCAAGGATTACAAAAGAAGCGCTAGAGAGAAGCCATAGAGACCCGAACTCCAATAGGGCCTTAAAAAGCATTGGGATTTAAAACTATGCTAGTGATATAGTAGTTTTTGAAAGGGGGGAGTGACTAGTCCATAGACCCGTAAGAGCTTGGATATCTTCCCACAACCCTAATAGGTTTCTTTCTTCATCATTGAAAATCCTCTTATTTCTTTCATTCCATATAGACCAAAGGGATACGACAACAATGTTGAAGAAGATGATCTGTTTCTTTGATTTGGCCTTGATTCTGCATAAATATTTGCATAAAGAAACATTATTATCAAAGTTGATCGTGCGATTTAATGTAGTCCCCACTTTTTCCCAAATACCTTTGGTATAAGAGCAAGAATTGAAAAGATGACTCCTGTCTTCATTATCAGATTTACAAAGCACACACCAAGAAGGATTCAAGTTCCACATTGAAAGTCTTTTTTTTTTGCAGATTTTCTGTTGTGTTGATGCATTCATGGAGGAGAGACCATATGAAGAATTTGCATTTTTTTGGAATTGTAGACTTCCAAAGATGCTTGTATATCTCAGTTTCAGTGCTTGTAGATCCCACTTCCGGTTGTCTTAACCGAGGCAATGGAGAAGTTTCCATTTGTATTGAGATTCCATATGTGATAATCTCTTCCTTGAGTAGGAATGTAAGGATGTAGGGAGCTTTTCAACTCCTCCCATGTCTGATTTTCCACACTTCTCAACGGCCTTCTGGGGTATAAATCCCAATTCATTGTGTCTTCATTCCACAAATCTTTTATAGAGTTCCATTTTTTGGTTGTGAGAGTATATAATTTGGGCCTTCAGATGGATAGTGGGTTGTGCTCCTGCCAATTCCCATCCCAAAAAGAAAGCGAATCCCCATTCTTGATCTTCCAATTAACCATGAGGAAAGAACCAGTTTGATACCTTTGACAATAGATCTCTATCTGGCTTTTAGGCTACCGAACTTTCCTTTGGTGGGAACATCTCCAATGTATGATTTGTCATATTTAGCCAGGATAATGCGTTTCCATAGTGGATTAGATTCATTTAAGAATCTCCATAGCCATTTACAGATGAAAGAAAAATTTGTGTCTTTGACATTGTCGATGCTGAGGCCCCCTTTTTCCTTTTGTAAAGTGATTATTGTCTTCCATCTGATGAGGTGAATATTCTTTTTTCTCTTTAGTGTTCCTCTATAGAAAGTTTCTACAAATTTTCTCCATGTCTTTACATGTTGATATAGGTGCTTTAAAGACTGAAAGATGATAGTTCGGATACTGGCAAGAGTAGAGTTGATGAGGGTCAGCTTGCCTCCTTTAGAGAGGTATGAGTATTTCCAGTTATTTACTTTTTTGTGCATTTTTCAGTGATATTAGCCCAGAAATTTCTTGAGAGCGGTTTTCCCCCTAAAGGTACCCCCATGTATTGAATAGGCAGGAACTGTGTTGTTATGCCCCCATTTATTCGCCACGAAGTTTGTTCTTTGGGCATCTGCATTAATAGGGGAGATGGAAGATTTGTTAAGGTTGACAGTTATTTACTTTCTTGTGCATTTTTTCAGTGATATTAGCCCAGAAATTTCTTGAGAGCGGTTTTTCCCCTAAAGGTACCCCAGGTATTGAATAGGCAGGAATTGTGTTGTTATGCCCCCATTTATTCGCCACAAAATTTGTTCTTTGGGCATCTGCATAATAGGGGAGATAGAAAATTTGTTAAGGTTGACATTTAGGCCTGAAGCTAATTAAAAATGATGGACAACATTTCTCATATTGTCAATCGATTCGTCGTCATCTTCAATAAAGAGGAAAATGTCGTCTTCAAACAGCAAATGGGTAAGATTTTGATTCTCATTAAATCTAACATCCTTAATTTTTTCCTAAGCCTCCAAAAAATTGAGAATACAACTAAGGTAATCCATGACAAGAACAAAGATGAAGGGGCTGATGGGGTCCCCTTGTCGAATCCCTCTTGTTGGCTGAATTTTTCCTTTGGATTTGGCATTAATCATGATTGAATTCTGTATGCTTGAAATGCAAGATTTGATCCATTTTCTCCATTTATGTGAGTAGTCTTTTTTCTGTAGCATCAAATCAATGAAAGTCCAATTGATCTTGTCAAAGGCTTTCTCAATTTCAAGCTTAATAACAAATCCTTTTGTTTTTTTTTGATTTTCCAGTAATCAACAGCTTCGTTTGCTATTAGTATAGCATAAGTAATTTGTCTTTCTCTAACAAAGGCCATTTGATTTTCTGAAATAGTGTTCGGTAAGGTTTTTTTGAGTCTTTCCACTAAAACTTTTGCAATGAGCTTGTACAGTGCTGTGGTTAGACTGATCGTTCTATAATCTGATGCTAAAAAACATTTCTTCTTCTTTGCTATGAGAGCAATATATGTTCTGTTTACAGCTTTATTGATGATGCCACTAGAGTGAAAGCCATTGAAAATCTCCATGATATTGCCTTTAGTGAATTTTCAGGATGCTTTGATGAATTCGACGGTGAACCCATCTGGACCAACGACTTTATTGTTGGAGAAAGACTTAAGGGTTGTGTATATTTCCTCTTCAGAGAATGGTGAGCATACATCTTCTTGCGAATTTCTGAAGATTGGATTCAATTTTAAGTTCTCAATAAGCCATAGATCTCTCCCATTATCAATGTAAATGCTTTTATAATGTTCAATAAAAATGTTTTCTATCTCCTCATCAGTCGTGCATATGGCCCCGCAATCTTTTGTGATGCTAGTTATATAGCTTCTTCTTTGTCTAGCCGTACATATTTTATGAAAAAAGGTAGTATTTTCATCCCATTCCATATTCCACACTCTTTTGCATTTTTGTGCCCAGCCTTGTGCTTCCCTAAGAGCCTTCTGATTTAGGTTGGATTTAATTGCAATTCTTCTCAAAACATCAAGTTCAATGATCTGATTTTCTTCCTCCAATTTGTCAATGGAGTCAATCTCTTTAACCCAATTCTTGTGTTCTTCTTCACCTTTCTTTCTGTGTTCTTTATACCACATTTTTATAGTGGTTGAGAGTTGTTTGAGTCTTCTCATGAAAGAGTATCCCAGGTGACCTTCTTGGTATGTATTATTCCATCAATTTTCTAAGTTCATTTTGAAAGATGTCTCCTTTATGAAGGAATTGGTGAATTTAAATGGTGATGGGCCCCATTTTAAGCTACGAGTTTCAAGAGCAATAGGAAAATGGTCAGATGTGATTCTAGAGAGAGCTCTTGAAAAATGAGGACCAAAGAGAGATTCCCATTCCGATGTGTATAAAAATCTGTCAAGTCTTGATAGAATAGGTTGAGTTCTGAGATTTGACCAAGTATATTTTGCATTGTCGAGAGGGGGGTCAATAAAATTGCATTTGTCTATGAATCCGTTGAATTTTGTCATACTGGCTTTAGCATGGTTTTTGCTAGTAGTTTCCGAGGCCCATCTAACAATATTAAAATTACCTCCCATGAGCCAATTTGGAAAACAATTAGCTTTTAACTCATCAAGTTCGGCCCAAAATTCATTTCTATTTCTTCTGCTGGCCGGCCCATAAATTGCTGTCAACCGCCAACTGTTGTTGCTTATTTACATGAGGGAATGATAGTTTAATAGAGACATAGTATAATTTCTCAATATGGTTTGTGACCGTGTATCTAAGATCATCCCACATGATTAATATTCCCCCCGAATTGCCGACAGCCTCAATATTATGCCATTTTATACTAATGGAGCTCTAAAGAGATTTATGATTTTTTTTGTGACATTTAGTAATTTGGTTTCAACAAGAATCACAAAATCAGACATATAACAGGAAAGCAAACTTTTTATTTGGGCTCTTTTGGAGGGAGAGCCTGACCCTCTAGTGTTCCAACACACTATTTTCATGGGGAACTATGATTCCCCAGTTGGTACTGACCCATATCAACTATATTCATAACATCATTTACAAGCCTATCATTGTTGTCACATTCAACATTTATGTTAGAAGCAAGTTTTAGGTTGTTTTCTTTGAGCCATGTCTCAAGTTTCTTCTTGAAGATCTCTTCTTCTGTTTCCTGTTCGGGTTGCTCAGTGATTTTCATCTTCTGTTCTTCTCTATCACTAATCATCATGGAGCCAATACTGTCTTTGATTATGTAGGATTGTGTAGGAGAAGGAGGGAAGTGGATGGGGGAGAAATTTTCTGGACTGGATATGATGTCATCGTTGATTGGGGAGAGGGACATTAAGTCCACAGTAAGATTAATCCCATTCATGTCAAAAACTTCAGTCTAGGATTTCGTAGTCTTTCCACTTTCCTTGCTAACAATGTCTGTCTTCACTTCAATATTTTTCATGGGGTTTTTTTACCCTGTAGACTAATTTTCCTTTTTTCTCCAGTTCTCTTGGGCTATTCGACCTGTCTTTTTGGGTGTTCTCTTATGGTCTTCTGATTCTGATGGGCTTTAATGGAGCATTTCTTGGGTAAAAAAAGTATATTTTATTTTTTGGGGATGTAAAGGACACTTTTCTTTTAGAGTTGAGAGATGACCGTTGCTGTGAACCTTCCCTTTGAAAATTTGCTTCCCTTTTTTCTTTTCCATATAATATTTTGTCTTTTCATCAGAGTTGTCTTTTCTTTTTCCACTACTGTCACTGTCACCGTCACAATTCAAAATTTTCATCATTACATCCAATTTTTTATTCTTTCTAGGTGTAGCACGGTTCCGGTGTGACTTTAGTTGTTTGTCTTCATCTCGATTGTTTTTCGGTGATGTCCAGCTTGGTGACATTGCCACATTGCCAACAAAAGAGTGTTGTTCACTTTACGATTTGAATTCATCAAAATTCCTTGCTGCTTCGCTTGTGAAGGTTCCATGGATTCTTATATTTCTTTCTTTCATCCATTTTCCATCAGCTTGTGCTATTGTCTGTACTGGGAAGTGGTTTCCCTCTTCATCCACAATATTGATTGTAGTTGGAATGAACCCCGTATAATTATACTTGATTTTAATCTCAGCTTCTATGAGATTGATTTTTTCTCTAGTAGCCTTTGCAGCCTCAATGAATCCCCCACACGCCTCCCTTATCTGATAAAAAGAAGAATAATTCTAGGCATGAAGGGGAATACCTCTAAATTTTGTCCACCCTCCATAGCTTGGCAGTAACTTTGGTGTGACGTGTAAAGTTTTGTTCATTGCCTCAAATTTGACATAGAATTTGCCTATAGTTGTCCAACCTTTGTTCTTGCAAATAAGGTTTACCAGGTTTTTCTCTTCAAAGAAAGCTGTCGCTTTTTCTGCGTGGAAGAGCTTATAAGTGAAAGATAAGTCTAATTGTTCTTTAAGCTTTTTCATAATCTTCTTCCAATCATCATGGAAAACTCTTCTGGTTATCACCACTGTTTTGCTCCAGTCATAAGATTCAACCTTAACTGACCTTTTTTCTTCCTTTTTCCTTTCTTTTGGCTCAGTTTTTCTATCCTCTTTGTAGGATTTGAAAGAGTTATAGTCGGAGGAACTTCCATGGGTTACCATATCAGCATATGAGCGACAAGGACTTTTAGAGTCAGTTGAGGAGCTGAAGATGGGTTGTTTGGTGCTTTTGTTGTTTGGAGCAGCTTGAAGTGCTTCTGTTGTTTGGATCAGCTTGAAGTCTTCTTTTTTGGTCTGTTTCTTTTTTTAGAGACAACATTTCAGTGAATTGGGCCCATCCTTGTTTGTTTGTGCCTTTAGGGACTAAGATGCAACAGTTACGCCCTCTATCAAACTCAAAATATTTTTGCTAGGTAACCTTTTCTATTATGGGTTTTTTGGACCCAGAAGCAAAAGTCTTCATACATTTTTTCTAGGAAGAATCTAGTCGTTTTAGGCGTGCCAAACAGTGTGTTGAAAGTGAACTTCAGCCAGTCCAACGATTCTAGGGTGATGGCAATGGAGAAGGATTTGTAGGGCCCCATTTCAGTAATAAGCAGCTTTAGATCTCTGGATCGGTTATCAACAGAAATAACGAAGTCTTTCTTTTCGATATTGCATGAACGAAGAAGTTGTCGGAGGAGAGCCATTTTGAGATGATAGAAGAAACGTTTCTAATGAAGAGAAAAGGAGAGTAGTGTGAGCGTACCTTATTGGGGTTTTTCACAACAAATCTGTCTAGGTATAATAGGAAATCTGGTGTAGTAAATATGGTGGTTGCATTGTGTTAACAGAAGAAGCTCAACAGGTGTGTTGGGGCAATGAATGTTTAATTGGCTATTGTTTTCTCAACTAGTAGATCCTCTCGGTTTGCAAATTATGCTCCTAGCTCTAGAGCTTTAAATGTCAATAATTTTGTGTAATGTTCTCTTTTGGATTGTCTTGAACTTATCTCTAGCTCTTTTGTTATTCTTCCTTTCTTCTTGTACTTAACGTTATATGTTAATGAAATGATAATGATGATGGTGTTACGGAGGTATCAACCTAGTAGAGATGTCCCGATGTACCTACTGACCCAATCGTATCTTTTTTTTTAAAAAAAATTGCTATTGTTTTCTCTTTAGGTTGTTGGACTTCTCTCTAGTCCTTTTTGTTGCTCTCTCTTCTTGTATTTATCTCATATCATTAATAAGCAGCTTTAGATCTCTGGATCGGTTATCAACAGAAATAACGAAGTCTTTCTTTTCGATATTGCATGAACGAAGAAGTTGTCGGAGGAGAGCCATTTTGAGATGATAGAAGAAACGTTTCTAATGAAGAGAAAAGGAGAGTAGTGTGAGCGTACCTTATTGGGGTTTTTCACAACAAATCTGTCTAGGTATAATAGGAAATCTGGTGTAGTAAATATGGTGGTTGCATTGTGTTAACAGAAGAAGCTCAACAGGTGTGTTGGGGCAATGAATGTTTAATTGGCTATTGTTTTCTCAACTAGTAGATCCTCTCGGTTTGCAAATTATGCTCCTAGCTCTAGAGCTTTAAATGTCAATAATTTTGTGTAATGTTCTCTTTTGGATTGTCTTGAACTTATCTCTAGCTCTTTTGTTATTCTTCCTTTCTTCTTGTACTTAACGTTATATGTTAATGAAATGATAATGATGATGGTGTTACGGAGGTATCAACCTAGTAGAGATGTCCCGATGTACCTACTGACCCAATCGTATCTTTTTTTTTAAAAAAAATTGCTATTGTTTTCTCTTTAGGTTGTTGGACTTCTCTCTAGTCCTTTTTGTTGCTCTCTCTTCTTGTATTTATCTCATATCATTAATGAAGCGGGAATGATGATGGTGCTAAGAGGGTATCTACTAAGTGGAGATATACAGGTGCACCTGCTGATACAATCGTATCTTATTTTTTTTAAAAAAAACCCATTTGTTGTATTTTTATTAGAAAGAGAACTAAAAAATCTGTGAGATTAGGTATCCTTATTGTATTGAATCTAGTTGTTTTCTTTTTAAAAAAAGATATTTCTACATTAGTTAGGTTGCATATCAACATAAAACACTATTGACATACAACATAAAACACTATTGACATACACAATGATTGCTTAAGTTTTAATTAAATATATCATTGAAAAAGATTTTTTAAATTTCAATTTAAAGGTTTTAGAATAAATTGAAATATATGATTAATTGACAAAAAAAAAGAAGAAATAATGTACTTATATACCTTAGGTTCTAAGAAGTGAATGGAAAAACTCGTACATTCCAAGCAAAAAAAAAAAAAAAAAGATTTATTTCAAGTCTAATTAACCATTCTCGTATGTGCCCCATTGAAGTTTAAAATAAAATGTGTTGCATTTTGTTGCATTTTTATCTATCAAAGTTTGATATAAATATTATCTTTATCAAACTGTAACTTCCAAGTTATCATCAACTAGTTCAATTATATTCATTCTAGTTAATGGATTATATTTAATTTTATCAAATAAGAAGGCATTATCAATAAATAAGGTTAATGTTTTTGTACTATAATTAAAATTGTAAATTTGACATCAATCAATTGCCTTGACATCCCTTGCTTAGATAATAATTTCTTTTGTAATATTATTATACAACAACAAGAAAACTACCAAAACACGAAAATCAATAACTTGGTTACATCGTTTTCTTTCAAAATAAAAAATAAAAGATTTATATTTTTACTTAGTCTACTTAGAAAAAAAAAAAAACTCATCAATGACATAAATTATTACAATATGCTTCAACAATAGAGCCAAACTCAAGCTCAGTAATACCAAAAAAAAAAACAAAAAACTTGGTGTAAAAGGTCGTAACCTTATTTGTTATTTTCTTTTCATCTTTTTAGTATGTTTTTGTTTATTAATTTATAATACTGCTTAAATTTTTTAAAACTTACAGCTTAAATTTTAAATAAATATCATTGATTTATTATGGTGATATTATTGAAAAAGCACATATGGAAGCAACTTCTTATCAGAGCCAGGTTTCGATCCTGGGAGGTTATGGGCCCACCACGCTTCCGCTGCGCCACTCTGATTTGTTGATTTCATAAATCCTTTTAGCCATATATATAAAGTTTGTAATATTCTTAAAACTTTTTCTCATAAATTTTATGTCCTTAATATGTAAAAAAAAAAAAAATCAATTAGTCCTCTAGCTCACAAGAGCTTCTTATTTAAACAAAATATATCCAATGAAATTGAAACAAATATCCCATGTTATGAATATTATCTCAAAGATTTAAACATTAAGTTACTAATTTTTTTAAGAAAGGATATATATACATAGCATATTTAAACATACTCATTAACTCCAATACAATAATAATAATAAAAAAAAATCAATCTATTTTTTAAATTAAGTTCTTCAAGCAAAATAAAATTATAATCAAAATAATTGGAGTACCATACTTTTGTTTTTATTAACAAACAAAACATGGCACAATTTTTAAATAGAAAATTATTATGGTTAATAGACCTATCTCCACAATAATTATATTTGATCAATATAAATTTCTTTTATATTTTATTAATGGTTTTTTTAATGTGAGGTTGAAAAATCCAACTACTAAATTCAAAATTTAAAATTATATCCGTTGAAATATATGTTTAGTTTAACACTATAATGGGGTTTACTTCTCATATATAAATAATAGATGAGTTTTGAATATATTAGAAATAATTATTGCATAACATAATAGATTTTGTTTGGGTGTTTGCTTATGTCCTTCATTCTCCATGTTGGCCTTCATTCTTCAAGATGGAACCACCACTTCTTGTTGACAAATACCACATT
>JBBPDI010000032.1:18471022-18489394 GCA_037974545.1 Cucumis variabilis
GAGAAGAAAAGGGGGAAAATTAAATAAGGGTATTTTGGACTTTTCACTCCAAATTTGTCCTAAATCTCAACTTTTTAAAAACTAATCCTAAATTTCATTTACTATCTCATTTTTAGCCTATTTTTGGCAATTTCCCAATATACTTATGGGTCAATTAGAAGAATATAGCAATTTTAAAATTGTCATTTTGAAAATTAGTAAAACAGTTTTTCTTCAAAAATGGGAAAATAAAAAAAATACAATAAATAAGAATTTGATAAAACTCAAAATACTCCTATACATAAAATGTAAGCTACTTTCTTAGAGTTAAAATAGAATAAATACACTTTAATAAATCTTGAATACATACTTGTTCAATCAAAGTTAGAACCCTTCATCTTCATGCTTCATTTTTCATTTTTGTTTTTTCGTTTCTCATCTTCCATTTTGAAAATCTTCTTTGGTCTCCACTTTCCATTTTCTTTTTTGATTTCTTCTTCTTTGAGCGGACAAACACAATTTCCATCCTCTTCCATTTGAAGTTTTAGTTTCATCTTCCTTCGTCTCCATTTTCTATTTTTCTTTTTTGATCTCATCTTCTTCGAGCGGACAAACCCCAATCTCCACCCTCTTCCATTTCAAGTTTAAATTTCATCTTCAACTCAATTATGCATTTTCAAGAAGAAGAATATCAACATTTGAAGCACGCAAACACTATCTTCATTTTCCAACTTCCATCTTTGATTTTCAAGTCTACAACCTTTAAATGCTGGGGTCGAAGAACAAAAACCTTCACTCAAAACAAAAAGATGTGAAATTTTAGCTGATTTTTTTAATTAATATTATTTATTTAATAAATGTATATGAAATTTAGGAAATTTTATCTAAAACACAATATCTTAGCCTATTTTATTGAAAAAAATAAATTTTAAAAAATAAATTAAGATCTAATACGAAAACTAATTTTAATTTCTAAATTATTAAAGGTTTAAATATTCAACTTATTTTGAAATAAAAAATGTTGAGATTTAATTTTCAAATAATAATAATAAAAAGGTTGAGATAGTAGGAAAACTAATTTTAATTTTTAAATTCAAAATTCAAAATTTAAAAATAAATTAAGATCTAATACGGTATTTTAAAATAAAAAATGATGACAAAAAGGTCAGTATATTTTGAAATAAAAAAGTTAGAGATTTAGCTAATAAAAATTAATAATATTATTATTTTGAAATAAAAATGAATAAAGCCTATAAAATCTTAACAATCTTAACAAATAGTGAAATAAAAAAAATAAATAAAATTATTGATATCTTTTAAATCCCGAGATATTAGGAAGAGATTAGAATAGGGTTCTCTACATTATTAACACGATAAAATTAATTACAATACTCATAATTCCATATCACAAATTAATTATACTGAAAATACTTTTGATAAACTCATAATTGTATATCACAAATTAATCACACAGACAAGACTTTTGATAAGAACGCAATATATTGAAATAATTATATTAATTACACTTTTAAACCAATATTAATATAAATTTTAATTTAATTAATGTTATTAAGTCAAATGAACATGTTTTGGTTTAAAAGTTATTCTAAACACAATTAATGTAATTGTTTTCTAATTTTAATTCATTTTTACCATTGTATGAATTATTGGTATTGAACTAATTATATATGTATAATGCTATATTCTTAGAATAAGTTAATTAGAATTTAATAAGAAACATTAGAAAACAAACAAATAAACAAGTTCTCACATCAGAAAATTTTAATTTAAAATAATAATTTGGTTATTTTTGTGATTCAATGTTCTTTTGATATTAAAACGTTATTTTGAAATAAAATCAACGGTTAAAATTCTCCTAAATTCAAAATAATAATTAGGTTATTTTGAAATTGCATTTTAAAATCAATAGTGTAGATTCTCCGATTCGAAAACTGATAATTTGATTATTTTAAAATTCAATCATGGTTATTTTAAAATAAAATTAACGTTGAGATTCTCCCAATTTCCAAATAATAATTTGGTTATCTTCGTATTCAAGGCATTAATGTTATTTTGAGATAAAAAAATAAGTTGAGTTTTTTCAATTTTAAAAAATAAGAATTATATTATTTTGAAATTCAAATTCAATTTGGTTATTTTGAAATGAGTAAGATTAAATAAAGTTATTAAAATGTTAAATTAGTTGACTTGAGATATTAAGAAAAAAGTTATGATATGGATTGCTATATTTTTTCCAGATAAAAAATAATTAAAGATTGATAAATACAGAACAAAATTAATTACAATAAATAATTACAGTTGGGAAAGGTGGGTATTTTGGTATTTTATAAAATATCATGCAGATGCAAAAAAATATTATTTGCTAAAATTCAAAAGAAAAAGTAGTTTTGACATTTTTCAAAATGACCCCTAAAATGTTGTTATATTTCTTATTATTCCTTTGACCCAAGAAATGCCCCACCAAAGCCCATCAGAATCAGAATCCCATAAGAGAACACCTGAAAAGACAGGTGGAATAGCCTAAGAGAACTGAAGAAAAAAGGAAAATTAGTCTACAGGGTAAAAAACCCCATGAAAAATACTGAAGTGAAGAAAGACATTGTTAGCAAAGAAAGTGGAAAGACTACGAAATCCAAGACTGAAGTTTTTGACATGAATGGGATTAATCTCACTGTAGACTTAGGGTCCCTCTCCCCAATCAACAATGACATCATATCCAGTCCAGAAAATTTCTCCCCCATTCACTTCCCTCCTTCTCCTACACAATCCGACATAATCAAAGACTAGGTCCCATGATGATTAGTGACAGAGAAGAACAGAAGATGGAGATCACTGAGCAATCCCAACAGGAAACAGAAGAAGAGATCTTCAAGAAGAAATTTGCATCATGGTTCAAAGAAAACAACCTAAAACTTGCTTCTAACATAAATGTTGACTGTGAGAACAATGATGGGCTTGTAAATAATGTTATGAATATAGTTGATATGGGTCAGTACTAAGCGGGGAATCATAGTTCCCCATGAAAATAGTCTGCTAGAACACTAGAGGGTTAAGCTCTCCCTCCAAAAGAGCCCAAATAAAAAATTTGCTTTCCTGTTATATGCCTGATTTTGTGATTCTTGTTGAAACCAAATTACAAAATTTCACCAAAAAAATCATAAAATCTCTTTAGAGCTCCATTAGTATAAAATGGCATAATATTGAGGCTGTCGGCAATTCAGGGGGAATATTAATCATGTGGGATGATCTTAGATACACGGTCACAGACCATATTGAGAAATTATACTCTGTCTCTATTAAACTATCCTTCCCTCATGAAAATAGCAACAACAGTTGGTGGTTAACAGCAATTTATGGGCCGGCCAGCAGAAGAAAGAGAAATGAATTTTGGGTCGAACTTGATGAGTTAAAAGCTACTTGTTATCCTAATTGGCTCATGGGAGGTGATTTTAATATTGTTAGATGGGCCTCGGAAACTACTGTCAAAAACCATGCTAAAGCCAATATGACAAAATTCAATGGATTCACAGACAGATGCAATTTCATGGACCCCCTCTCAACAATGCAAAATATACTTGGTCAAATCTCAGAACTCAACCTATTCTATCAAGACTTGACAAATTTTTATACACATCGGAATGGGAATCTCTCTTTGCCCCTCATTTCTCAAGAACTCTCTCTAAAATCACATCTGACATTTTCCTATTGTTCTTGAAACTCATAGCTTAAAATGGGGCCCATCACCCTTCAAATTCACCAAATCCTTCATAAAGGAGACATCTTTCAAAATGAACTTAGAAAATTGGTAGAATAATACATACCAAGAAGGTCGCTCAGGATACTCTTTCATGAGAAGACTCAAACAACTCTCAACCACTATAAAAAGGTGGAACAAGGAACACAGAAAGAAAGGTGAAGAAGAACACAAGAATTAGGTTAAAGAGATTGACTCCATTGACAAATTGGAGGAAGAAAATCAGATTACTGAACTTCATGTTTTGAGAAGAATTGCAATTAAATCCGATCTAAATCAGACTGGGCACAAAAATGCAAAGACTGGAATATGGAAGGGAATGAAAATACTGCCTTTTTCCATAAAATATGTACGGCTAGACAAAAAAGAAGCTACATAACTAGCATCACAAAAGCTTGCGAGGCCATATGCACAACTGATAGGAGATAGAAAACGCTTTTATTGAACATTATAAAAGCATTTACATTGATAATGGGAGAGATTTATGGCTTATTGAGAACTTAAAATGGAATCCAATCTCCAGAAATTCGTAAAAAGATGTATGCTCACCATTTTCTGAAGAGGAAATATACACAACCCTTAAGTTTTTCTCCAACAATAAAGCCCTGAGTCCAAATGGGTTCACCATCGAATTCATGAAAGCCTCCTGGAAATTCACTAAAGGCAATATCATGGAGATTTTCAATGACTTTCACTCTAGTGACATCATCGATAAAGCTGTGAACAGTACATATATTGCTCTCATTGCAAAGGAGAAATGTTCTTTAGCATCAGATTATAGGCCGATCAGTCTAACTATAGCACTGTACAAGCTCATTGGCGCAAAAGTTTTAGCAGAAAGACTCAAAAAAACCTTACTGGACGCTATTTCAGAAAATCAAATGGCCTTTCTTAGAGAAAAACAAATTACTGATGTTATACTAATAGCAAACGAAGCTGTTGATTACTGGAAAATCAAAAAAACAAAAGGGTTTGTTATTAAGCTTGACATTCAGAAAGCCTTTGACAAGATCAATTGGACTTTCATTGATTTTATGCTACAGAAAAAAGGCTACTCACATAAATGGAGAAAATGGATCAAATCTTGCATTTCAAGCATACAGTATTCAATCATGATTAATGGCAAATCCAAAGGAAAAATTCAGCCAACAAGAGGGATTCGACAAGAGGACCCCATCTCTCCCTTCATTTTTGTTATTGTCATGGATTACCTCAATTGTATTCTCAGTTTTTTGGAGGCTTAGAAAAAAATTAAGGACGTTAGATTTAATGAGAATCAAAATCTTACCCATTTGCTGTTTGCAGACGACATTCTCCTCTTTATTGAAGATGACGACGAATCAATTGACAATATGAGAAATGTTGTCCATCTTTTTGAATTAGCTTCAGGCCTAAATGTGTCAACCTTAACAAATCTCACATCTCCCCTATTATTGCAAATGCCCAAAGAACAAACTTCGTGGCGAATATAAATGGGGGCATAACAACACAGTTCCTACCTATTCAATATCTGGGGGTACCTTTAGGGGGAAAACCGCTCTCAAGAAATTTCTGGACTGATATCACTGAAAAAATGCACAAGAAAATAAATAACTGGAAATACTCATACCTTTCCAAAGGAGGCAAATTGACCCTCATCAACTCTACTCTTGCCAGTATCTCGAACTATCATCTTTCAGTCTTTAAAGCACCTATATCGACATGTAAAGACATGGAGAAAATTTGGAGAAACTTTCTATAGAGGAACTCTAAAGAGAAAAAAAAATATTCACCTCATCAGATGGAAGACAATCACTTTACAAAAAGAAAAGGGGGGCCTCAGCATCAACAATGTCAAGACACAAATTTTGTTTTCCTTTGTAAATGGCTATGGAGATTCTTAAATGAATCTAATCCACTATGGAAACGCATTATCCTGGCTAAATATGACAAATCGTACATTGGAGATGTTCCCACCAAAGGAAAGTTCAGTAGCCTAAAAGCCCCATGGATATCTATCGTCAAAGGTATCGACTAGTTCTTTCCTCACGTTAATTGGAAGATCAAGAATGGGGATTCGCTTTCTTTTTGGCATGGGAATTGGCATGAGCACAGTCCACTATCTATCTTAAGGCCCAGATTATAGGCTCTCACAACCAAAAAATGAAACTCTATAAAAGATTTGTGGAATGAAGACACAATGGATTGGGATTTATACCCCAGAAGGCCATTGAGAAGTGTGGACAATCAAACATGGGAGGAGTTGAAAAGCTCCCTACATCCTTACATTCCTACTCATGGAAGAGATTATCCCATATGGAATCTCAATACAAATGGAAACTTCTCCATTGCCTTGGTTAAGACAGCCATATCCGACAGGGTTCAAGTGGGATCTACAAGCACTGAAACTGAGATATACAAGCATCTTTGGAAGTTTACAATTCCAAAAGAAAATGCAAATTCTTCGTATGGTCCCTCCTCCATGAATGCATCAACACAGCAGAAAATCTGAAAAAAAAAAAAAAAAAAAAAAAGACTTTCGATGTGGAATTTGAATCCTTCTTGGTGTGTGCTTTATAAATCTGATAATGAAGACAGGAGTCATCTTTTCAATTCTTGCTCTTATACCAAAGGTATTTGGGAAACAGTAGGGACTACATTAAATCGCACGATCAACTTTGATTATAATGTTTGTTTATGCAAACCAGGGCCAAATCAAAGAAACAGATCATCTTCTTCAACATTGTTGTTGTATCCCTTTGGTCTATATAGAATGAAAGAAACAAGAGGATATTCAATGATGAAGACAGAAACCTATTAGGGTTGTGGGAAGATATCCAAGCTAGGTCTATGAACTAGTCGCTCCCTTTTCAAAAACTACTTTGTCACTAGCATAGCTTTAAATCTCAATGCTTTTTAAGGTCCTGTTGGGGTTCGGGTCTCTATGGCTTCTCTCTAGGGCCTCTTTTGTAATCCTTACTTCTTGTACTAAAACTCTTATATATTAATGAAGCAAGGATGATGAGGACACGCTAAGGAGTATCCATCTAGTAGAGATGTCCTAGTGCGTTTACTGATCCAATGTATATTTTTTGAAGAAAAAAATATATATTATTGGTGTTATTTACTTTCGTATGGAATTGTAATGAAATATAAATGAATAAATTCAGTTCAATGAATACTTTTTCTTATATTTCTATTTAATTAAGGTGTCATGGCTAAAAAGTTTGGATTGTTGCAAATATAGTAAAATGAATCAAAATATTTATAAATATAGAAAACTTGCACTATCTTTTAGTGATAAACAACTGTAGATATAATAAGACAAACTAATAGACACTTTTGATAAACTATCATCATATATCATTTTAAAATATTTTTAATGGTTTAACCATTTAAAACAATTAACCAAACTCAAAATGTTGTTTTTCATTTTTATTTAATTATTCAACTTTTTACTTTTATTTACTAATTAAAATTTTTGTACTTAAAAAAAGTAAATAAAAAAGAAAATATTTTATAAATAAAATAGAATATAATTTAAATTGTACTCATCTAAATAAAATCGTGATTTGGAAAAACATCAAATCTTTTGATAAGCATATGTGTAACATTAATGCATATATGTGTGCGCGCTCAACATTCAAACAAAACCAATTAAATAAGATAATACTTGTTATTTTATTTTATAATTATATACTTTTGTAATAGACTAACCCAAAACCCTTAGACGAACTTAGTTTAATCGACATATTAGTATATTAGTATGTACTTAAAGATTGATATTGGAGTTTGCAGTTCAAATCTTCTTGGTTTGTAGTAAAAAAAAAAACATACAGAAAATAAAATAATTCTCTTATAATATTTCATTCCCACGGATGCACAAAAAAAGGTCAAATGTACAAATAGAAAATGGTAACTATATATATTCTTGCATTGTTAATATAGGCTTGCAAAAACCACGGAAAGAAGAAAAAAAAGTGCATTTTCACATATAAATATGAAAAGAGAAAAAGAAGAAAAAGAGTTTGGTACTTTTTAATTAAATGATTGGGTAATATGAATGTATAGATCTGTGTTATATGGACGTGATTAACATACCTATATTAATATTTATAAATTTCTGTTATAAAAGCAATAAAAAAAGTATCTAACTATATCTATTTTGCCATTAATAATTATTTTAATATTTGATTCCACATATACTTTCTCTTAAATCCATTCCCACGTGAAAATCAGGTCTGTAATATTTAGTTTCTAATATAAATATTGAAAGAAGAAAGGGTCAAGAGAATAAGAACAAAAAAAAAAAAACAATACATTTGGAGAAGTTAATTAGCATTTGATTTTTGGTTAAGAGGTGAGATATAAACATGGCAGACTCATCATCCCAATCCAAGGTTACATTTTTCTTCAATAATCTTCTGTTTTACCTTTGTTTTTTCACAAGTATAATTTCTTTTCTTTTTTATTCAAACTATAATATCTCAAACTTTTTTTATTGGATTATAGTATATATGAAGTTTGTCTATTTGCATCTCAGATTAATTTAAAAATGATTCAAATAAACAAATACAAATTAAAGCTAAAGATTTTGAATTTTGAGATCTAATCTTGATCCTCGACTCTGAAAACAAATTACTTTTTAATAAATTAATTATTTTTTAAAAAATATATCCAACTTTAGTCCATAAACTAATTTTTTTCAAAACTCTTTTTGTTATTATTATTTATTAGCATTTTTATTAAAAACTTTAAAAATAGACTATTGACATATTTTTGTTTTTCATAATCTAAAAATTATTGTTGTTATTATCATCATTAACTTTCTCTTTGTTTCATTTTATTTTGAACTTGTGGATTTATGAATAATGGTATACATTGGTGTTATGAAAATGTTATAGCAAAAAGAAGAATCAAGTAAGAGTAAAAGCCAAAGCAAAGAAGAAATTCTCTCAAAATTGCCCTCCTACAAATTCACATCAAGTGGAAAGAAGTGGTTCTTCAGCAAAACCTCAAAAAAGCACAAGTACTCTTTCCTCATTTCCCTCTCTCTATTTCAATGAAATCAACTCTTAAAACATTTCTATCATCATTCCAAATCAAGTTAATTTTTAACATTCTAAAATTTTAAATGTGATGCCATTAATTACGATAATAGTATTTAATATATTAGTCTTTTTTATTAATATATTAGATTTTCTTTACCATTTCAAATATACAATCTACACAAAATGTACCAAACATCACTGTTTATCTATCTTGATTAACGGTGATATTTTATTATATTTATAAGTATTTTTAGATGTTTTATCATTTAAAATAATTTATTTAATTTAATACTTTTTTTTCTACTTTGTATTGTATAGGTGTGGATTATGCATAACAAAATACATAGAGAATGAGACTGTGAATACTTTGCCATGCGGTCATCATTTTCATGATTTTTGTCTCATGGCTCACTATTACGATCATGAAGTAAATTTCCTTTACTCTCTTTTTCTATTCAAACAAAAATTTTAGACTTAGACCAGTTAATCTCTTAGTTAAAAGTATACGTTTTAACTTGTTGATAATGTTTAACTCGACTTTTTCTTATTTATTTAAAATTATTATATTGATGTCAATATTATATATATTGTTATGGCCTTGACATATTTTTTTTTCTTCTCCAAATATAAATCAGCTGAAATGTCGTATTTGTAAACAAGATGTGGTTTCATCTTGAAGAATGAAGGCCAACATGGAGAATGATGCACAGAAGCAAACACCCAAACAAAGTCTATTTTATCTATTTCTTTTTAGTATTGTTAAAACAATCACTTTTTTTTCTTACAAAAACAGCTCTTTATGTTATGCAATAATTATTTCTAATATATTCAATCTTATCTATTATTTGTATGGGAGAAGTAAACCAAATTATAATGTTAAACTCAACCTATATTTGAATTGATATATGATCTTAAACTATTAATTTTGAATTTAGAAGTTGGATTTTCAACCTCACATTAAAAACCCATTAATAAAATATAAAAGAAATTTATAATGATCAACCTCACATTAAAAAACCAAAATAATTTTCTATTTAAAACTTGTGCCATGTTTAATTTTGTTTGTTAATAAAAACAAAAGTATGGTACTCCAATTTTGATTGTTATTTTATTTTGCTTGAAGAACTTAATTTAAATAAATAGATTGAATTTTTTTTTATTATTGTATTGAAGTTAATGAGTATGTTTAAATATGCTATATATATCCTTTTTTAAAAATTAGTAACTTAACGTTTAAATGTTTGAAACTTTGAGATAATATAAATAACATGAGATATTTCTTTCAATTTCATTTGATGTATTTTGTTTAAATAAGAAGCTTTTGAGAGCTTGAGAAAAATCCCACAAAAATTCAATTATAAAATTTGATAACCTTCCAAATACTGAATTATTTTTTTTACTAGAGGATTAATTGACATTTTTTTTTAACATATAAAGGATAAATTTAAAACTTAAAATGTTAAGGGAAAAAAATTTAAGAACATTGCAAACTTTATATATATCGGTAAAAAGACTTGTGAAATCAACAAATTAGAGTGGTGCAGTGGACCTATAACCCACAAGTGTTCAACAAGTTTTTAGTCTTCATTTATTTTTTAATTTTGTTAAAAATATCCATTGAAATCAATAGTTTATTGATATTTTTTAAGGCATCAATATTTTAGACATTGATCAACATAATAATGATAAGTATTATTTTAAAAAATCAAAATTATTTTTAGTTCAACACAGGGATAAGAACTCCAACCTTCAACCTATCGTGATGTTACATTATCTTTAATTTTGTATGCATATACTGCTATGTTGAAGGTGGAAAAGAAATGTAGTGTTCTAATTTAACAGGATTAAGCTCACAATTATGCACTCCTAAACATAATAAATTAGTGGTAATTTAAAAAGTGTATCGTACTTGATTACACTTGTTGTTGACTTGATTGTGTTCGAAATTTAGGTTCAAAATTTAGGTGTGATTCATCATTAATTATTGTTACTGTTACCATTACAAATATCATTACTTATAGAATTAGAATTATAAATATCATAATTATGATTACTATCACTGTTACTATTATTGTTATTGTTATCAAACAATATAAGAGTACTAACTATAACATATGATAGATTATGTCTACAGACAATGATAACAGTATATATGATAAATTCATAATTTTAAATAAACGAGATAAAAAAACAATTTCATTATGTTTATGATTCATATTCATTACAATAATTGATTTATCAATAAAAATTTATTAAAATTACACCACACTTTCATTAAGACTTGGTAAATATAACTTTAATTTTTTTTTCAAATTTAAAAAACCTAATTTGTGTATTAAGTATGACACTCATATTTGTTCAAGAAATTTTAGTTTTGTCATTGTATTTAAAATAGAAGTGTTCAAATGATATGACAATCCAAACTAGTAAAAATTGACTGTAAGTCAAATTAGGTTGTATATTTTATGGGATTTTTTTTAATTTATATTAACATTTAGAATTTTCAGGTTGACCTAATCCAAATCGAATTTCTATATTATAAAAAATATTTATATATACATATTATAACTTATGTATATTGTTTATGATATTTGTTTGAAATTTGTAATAATATGTTAGAATTTATTAATATTCAACGTCTAAGAAGTTTTCAAAAAAATTGAGTAGTATTATAAATTAATAGACAAAAATATACTAAAAAGATGAAAAAAAAAATATAAATAACGTTACAACCTTACGCTAAGTTATTTTGTGTTTCAATAATGAAAAATAAAGCCTTTCTCACATCTAACCCCTTATCCTTTGCTTCAAAATTTGTCAGTTAATTTTATCCTTTTTTTAACTAATGAAAGATAAATCCCAGACTTTAATAACAATTCACTACATATTGAATTTAATTATAGGGGATTGGGTTTGATAGATTTAAAATTTTATAAATAAAATAGTAATAATTAATTTAAATTATACTCATCCAAAACTATAAGAAAACTTAGTTTCATCGATATATAAGTATATACTTATGATCGATTATTAAGTTGGTAGTTCAAATCTCTTATCTCGATTTGTAGTAAAAAAAAAAATCTCTTATAATATCTCATCTCGAAGAATATATAAAAACAAGGTCAAATAGATTGCGTAAAATAGGAAACTGTAACTGTATATATATTTTTGCATTGTTAATGTACCATTGCAAAAACCATGCATAAAAGAAGAAAAAAAAAGTGCATTTTCACATATAAATATGAAAAGAGACAAAAAGAAGGAAAGAAGTTGGTACTTTTTAATTAAATGATTGGGTAATATGAATATAGATTTGTGTTTTATGGACGTGATTAACATACCTATATTAATAATTATAAATTTCTGTTATAAAGGCAATAAATCAGTATCTCTTTGTTTGATTTTATTTTGAACTTGTGGATTTGAATAATGATATATATTGTGGGTATCATTAAAATGTTATAGCAAAAAGAAAAATCAATTGAGAGAAAAAGCGAAAGCAAAGAAGAAATTCTCTCAAAATTGCCTTACTACAAATTCACATCAAGTGGTTCATCAAAGTGTTTCTTCAGCAAAACCTCCAAAAAGCACAAGTACACTTTCCTCCTTTCCCTCTCTCTATCTAAATTAAATCTAACTCTTAAAACATTTCTATAATCATTCAAAGTAAAATTAATTCAAGGCTACTAATTTAATCTTCTTATATGTAAAACACAATGACCTTTTGTCCACAAGTAAATACTAGTATCAGTTGAGCTAAGTTTATGTTGACGAGTTTCTACAAATTTTAAAAATCCTAAATTACAAACTTCCAATTCAACTCATTAAAGTTGAGTATGATAACTAATTTAATTTTTATAAAGTCACTTATTTCAATATAATTATAATTACTACAGTTAACTTTTAAAAAAATAATATTATATTATCGATGAATAAAAAGTAATAATTAAAAAATAGTACAGATTTAAGAATATTATTGATGAATTTCGTGTTTTCTAAGTCCATTAACGATGGTTCAAATTTTGTGCTTCGTGGAAAATAGTTCTTTTTTGTCATTTTTCTTGATAGGTCTTGCCCATAATCTTGTCCTAAACCCAAAATTATAATTTTTTTTCTTCATTTTTCTTGATGAACCTTGTCCATGACCTTTTTTTGGTTTTTGTCTATCAAGAAAAATCAATTTTTTTCGATGATGGCCATTGCAAATCAAGAAAATTTATCTCTTGATGAGTCTCGTCCATCAAGAAAACCTAATTAACTTAATGCACATTGTCAGTCAATTAATATATTATCTTTTTGTTTACTATCCATTGAGAAATAATTTCTTGATGTTAAACCTAACTGTCTTGATGAACATTGTTAGTCAACTAATATATTATCCTTTTATTTATTGTCCATTGAGAAATAATTTCTTGACGCTTGTAGACTATCAACAAAACTAAGAGAACTTTGTCCATCAAGAAAATCAAGAATCCACTTTTTTTTTACGTTTTTTCGTATTTCTCAACAAAACAATAGGACTTTTCTTGACGTACATAACCATCAAGATAAACATTGTATAAAAAAAATACATCATGTGTCAAGAAAAACCAAATTTGTAGTAGAGATTTTTAGCAATTTAGAATTTTAAATGTGATGGCATCATCACATTTAATATATTATTCTTTTTAATTAATATATTAGATTTTTTTTACAAAGGTATATTAGACTTATAAATTTCAAATATAGTAAAATGAAGCAAAATGTAAAAAAAAAAATTATAGCAAACGTTACTATTTATCTATCGTGATTAATTGCCAATAGATTGTGATATTTTGTTATATTTGAAAGTATTTTCAGAAGTTTTGTTACTTAAAATAATTTATTTAATTTAACGTTTTTTTTTCTTCTTTTCTATAGTATAGGTGTGCTTTATGCAAAACGAAATACGTAGAAAATGAGATTGTGACTACTTTGCTATGTGCTCGTCATTTTCATCAATTTTATCTCTACGTTTGGTTTTGTGATCATGAAGTAAATTTCCTCTACTATTTTTCGTTTCTTTTTTTATTCAAACAAAATTTTTAGAGTTGACCCATTAATCTATTAGTTAAAAGCATACGTCTTTAGCTTGTTGAGTAATGTTTTTTTTCTTATTTGTTTAAAATTATTATATTGATGTCAATATTATATATATAATGTTATGTCCTTAACATATTTATTTTCTCCAAATATAAATCAGCTGAAATGTAGTATTTGTAAACAAGAAGTGGTGGTTTCATCTTGAAGAATGAAGGCCATCATGGAGAAGGAAGGACAGAAGCAAACACCCAAACAAATTCTATTTTATTTATTTCTTTTAGTATTGTTAAAATAATCAATTATATATAGAGTTGACTTCCAAAAGTGCTTTTTAATTTATAGTTTGATTCCAAGTTTTTAGACTTCATTTATTTTTTAATTTTATACTGCTATGTTGAAGCTGGAAAAGAAATGTAGTGTTCGAACTTAATAAGATTAAGATCATGGTTATGCAGTAAAAAACTTAATTTAAAAAGTGTGTTCTATTTGATTATATTTGTTGTTGATCTTATTGTGTTTGAAATTTAGGTGTAATTTACCATTCATTATCGTTATTATTATCGTTACAAATATTATTACTTACAGAATTGAAAATATAAATTTGTCATATTTACGATTATTGTTACTATTTTTTTTTATCATTATCACTAGATTCGTAATACAAACAATACAAGAGTAACCATAAAGTTGACAGATTATGTCTAGCGTGACAATAATAACAGTAAATGTGATAAATTTATAATTTTAACTAAACGAGATAGAAAAACAATCTCATTACGTTTGTGATTCATAGTCATTACAATTAATTTATCAATACAATTTTATTAAAATTATACCACTTTTCATTAAAACTTACTAAATATAACCTATGTGTATTTTGACCATACATCATTCAACTAGAAGCGATCTTTTTTTCAAACTTAAAAAGCTTAATTTGTGTATTAAGCATGATACTCATATTTGTTCAAGAAATTTTAGTTTTGTCATTGTATCTAAATTAAGGGTGTCCAAATGATTTGGCAATCCAAATTTCTCAACATAAATTGTAAAAGTTGTATTGAGTTAGTTTTAATTTTAAGTCAGGTTAGGTTGCATATTTATGAGAAGTTGTATTGAGTTAGTTTTAATGTTAAGTCAGGTTAGGTTGCATATTTATGGGCATTTTTTTTAGGCGGTCAAGAAGAAGAGCAAATTATTAGTTTTACTTTGAGAAAATAGCAAAATTAATTTTAAATTGTTAAAATAGTAAAACATAAAAATTAAATAAATAAATAAAACAATCTCTCAAATGCCCCTATTCAATATGTAAAATACAATTGTTCATTTAAATCTCAAATACTCTGTAATTAAAATAACACATATGCTACATAACAATTTCTCCCAAAAAACATAAAGATTAGAAAAGTTGTCATTAATGGAAATTTAAAATCTCTACAAGTGATCATTTTTTTTCCTTGGACTTTTCAGCCGCTTACTTCCTTCTTTCATTCTAAACCCTAAGGAAAGTTTGAAAACCATTTGAAACCATCAATTCATCCAAGAATTCAAAAAGGGAGCATTGTTGGTATTATAATAAAGATGAAATCATGAAATTATACCATAGAATTCAAAACTTATATATATCTTAGCAAGATACACATCAGTGAGTTCGTCCACTCAAATCGTTGAGTTTTTCAAGTTTTTCATACATTCGAGATTCATTTGAGCTTTTATTCTCTCTTGTTTGTAAGAAAAAATTTCTCACTTATTGTGTTTTTCTCTTGTTGATTGTCCCCCTCTCTCAATCTCCTTCTTTTCTTGTCTCTAATAAAACCTAAAAGAAGAATACATTCAAATAATTACAAAAATGTCATTGAGTCATAATTAAATTCTAAATTTTAAATTTAAATTGTTATTAAAAATATATATTCAAATTCAAATTGTTGTAAAAAATATATATTATGTATTATTTAATAAGTTGTTTAAAATATAACAAATTTGAAAATCTTGTATATAATAAAATATAATAAATTGTGTAAAATATAACAATTTTAAATTCAAATTCAAATCCGTGATTGCCATTATTTTAGGGATTATATTGAGGAACGGTTGAAAATATTTTAGCAATTTTTTAAGGAAAATATTTATTAAACATAACTTTTATGAATTAAATAAATGTTAATTAATTTATTTTAAATACTAAAAATTCAAAAATTGGTTATGAATTATAGACATATATTCGAGAGATATTGGGAAAATTTTGTCAATCTCAAAAATATTTTAATATTTTTTAAAACTGATTGTAGTTTGCAAATACATGTATCTGTATCTGTGATTGTATGATATTTGGTCTCATGATATTTGGTCTCATTATTTGTATCATGCAAATACATTATATCTGTAAAACATGTATTATCCTACATAAACAGTATAAACGGATAAAAAAATTAAAAAAATTTGTAACCATCAATTTTGTCAAAATTCTTAATATTTTTCAAATTTGCTATTTTTCCTTATACTAAATTTTGCCACTTTCACGGTTATTATTATTGTTTTTTTTCTTTTGTATTTACGTTACCATTTAAAATTTTCATGTTGATCTAACCCAAATCAAATTTCTATATTATTAAAATATTTATATATGATGTATATTGTTTATGATATTTGTTTGAAAATGGTAATATATATGTTAGAATTTTAATATTGAACGTCTAAGTTTTCAAAAGAATTGAGTAGTATTATAAATTAATAAACAAAAACATACTAAAAAGATGAAAGGAAAATATAAATAACGTTACAACCTTACACTAAGTTATTTTGTGTTACAATAATGAAAAATAAAGCCTTTCTCATTTAGCCATTGCTTCAAAATTTATCAAATTAATTCACACCTAACTTTATCCTTTTTTTTTTCTTTTTACTTATAATTAGAGATAATTTTAAGATTTTAAGAACAATTCAGTACATACATTACAATTTTATTATGTATAAATAATATAAACCCAAACCCACATGGTCCCAGAAATGAAACATTGGCTCTGATACAGAGTAGCTTTCAACTGTTTTTTTTTTTTCTCAATTATATATTTTATTTTATTTTGGATATTAATTAGCTTGAATTTATAGGTTATTGGGTTTGGCTCTATTGCTGAAGCATCTTCAATAAAATACAAAATTGAAAAGAAAATTTGTGATATATCAGAGTGTTGTTATATTTTGGGTGTAATTGTTATATTTTGAGCAACTACCTACTTTATTTGCCCATATAGTCATTTTTTAGAACAACACAACCTTTCTTTTAATCATTTATTCATCTGTATAATAGTTGAGTTTCATGTTCGTTCTGAGCCGTGTATAATGTCATGTATAGGATATGTTTTTTCTTTTTACTCTATTTTTCTTGACTTGGCATCATCCCTTTATGAAGGATTACTTCATCTGTGTCCAAATCTCTCGTTCTATTTTCATACAAACTTATCGGAAAAATATGCATCATTATGTTCGTAAGCTATATATATCATTGAGATCTCATATCATACTGATGACGAGAATCAAGTTGTATTGAAATCAATTCTTTCATAATTAAGTTTATTTCCTTCATTTAAAGATTTCAAGCATTTGGTGTACAATCAGAGCTTTTGTGGTTAATATCGACAATTTAGAGCTTTTGGAACATTTCGAAGATGAGAATATATATCATGAAGAAGAATCCTTCCAAGCACCAAAAAAACTTAGCGAAGGTTTTGGAAAGCTCGAGTCGACATTTAATTTTATGCTTGTTATATATATAAGTTGAGATTATAATCATTGTTATACAGTAGTTGGTCCAATGATAAATTATTCTTTTAGTTAGTTCCTTTAAATCTAGATTCAAATCTCATTCCGTAAACTTTTTACACTGTTTTTATTCAATTATAAAATTCTTGTCATTAAAATTTTTGCACCCTTTGTCACTGGTCAAACTTAAGGACGCAATGTAACTGTGACTCCTCGACTCTACTTAAACATCTTGACACACATAATTTATAAACTATAATGTCTTGATGCCATGAATTTTAACCCTGACTAGTAAAACGAGTTGGCTACCAAATAATATCATACACTTAAAAGAGATCAATGGTTCTAAAAACATAATTATAAAAAATAGAAATAGTGAAAAAATGTCTAAACAAGCTTAGTTTGCGTGACATCTATGTTTGAGTTGAAACGTTGGATTTCCTACCTATAACTATTGTATTAAAAAAGAAGAAATAAATCATAAAAAAAAAAAAATACAAGCAACCCTTTGATTCATCTAAAATTAATGATATATAAAACCCATAATTTTTCTTTAAAATCATAATTATGGGTCTCCCTCTCCTCCATTGATTTTTGACAAATTTTATATATTCTATAACATTAATTGATTTATAAATATTGAGTTCACACCCTGCAATAATGATAATTGATACCTGATATATAATATAACTAAAGTTGTTTAATCACATTTAGTAAGGCCTTTGCAAATTTTTATATTCCAACATGCATTCGTAAAATCATATCTGATAT
>JBBPDI010000032.1:18497692-18508682 GCA_037974545.1 Cucumis variabilis
ATGCCTTTTGTTTGAGAATATCCTTTTGCAACTAATCTTGCTTTGTATCTCTCCACTTCTCCTTTTTCATTTCTTTTCATCTTGTACACCCATGTGTCACCTACTGCTTTCTTTCCATTTGGAAGAGTAGAAAGTTCCCATGTATCATTATTTTTTATGACTTTTATCTCTTCATCCATAGCAATCTTCCATTTGTCATTTTGCAAAGCTTTTTCAAAATTCAAAGGTTCACTGTCACCAAATAAACAAAAGAATGTAAGGTTATTAAAACTTTGACTTAACACTTCAGTTTCATCATATATGTCTCATAAACTTCTCATGCCATGAGGCCCTTCACCTGAACTTGTAGATGATGAAGGTGTGTTTTGTTGTGGAGTGATTGGCGATGTTGGTGGTGTTGATGGAGAAGCAATGTCACTAGGCTCATCATGATCATTGTGAAAAAACAAAAAAATTGTAGTCTTTTGGTTCATCATTTCAATTTCATGATGCTTCTTCATCAAACACAACATCTTTTCTTACCATCGTCTTCTTTGTCACAAGATTATAAAGCTTGTAGCCTTTTGAGCTTGCATCACAGCCAACAAAAATATGTTTTTCTCACTTTTATCATCAAGCTTACTACGGTTTTGATCTGGTATATGCGCATAAGCCATGCATCCAAATGCTCTCAAATGAGCAATGGATTGTTTTCTTCCTGTCCATGCTTGTTGAGGAGTTTTGTTCCACAAGCTTCTAGTAGGGGAACGATTTGATAGGTACACACTGCATATTCAACAACTTGTGCCCAAAATTCTTTTGGCATCATCTTGCTCTTCAACATGCTTCGAGCAATGTTAAGTATTGTTCGATTCTTTCTTACAACAACACCATTCTGTTGAGGAGTAAATGAACTGTCATAGGTCGACGAAGTCCATTTTCTGCGCAAATAGTTTTGAATTCATTTGAAGTGAATTCACCTCCTTGTCTGATCTCAATGCTTTTATGTAATAACCACTTTCTTTTTCAACAAGGGCTTTAAATCTCTTGAACGTGGCAAATACTTCTGATTTCTCTTTGACAAAGAAAACCCAAGTTTTTAGACTGAAATCATCAATAAATAATAAGAAATAATTATTTTTACCGAAAGAACATGGTTTGATCGGTCCACAAAGATTAGTGTGTGAACCAACTCTAGTGGTCTCCTTTCTTTCCAAGATGATTCTTGTGAAAAACTTTTCCTTGATTGTTTGCCATAAAGAAACAAAATTGGTCTGGATGTTTGACGTATGGCAACCCTTTCACCATGTTTACGTTCTTCCTGGCTAATAGTCTCAAGCCATCAAAGTTTAAATGCCCAAATCTTAAGTGCCAAATCCAGTTTGGATCTTTCAAACATGACTTTAAACATTTTGCTACATCAATTTGAATGTTCAATAACAACATTCTATTTTTCGTCATTTGCACTTGAGCAATCATATTGTCATGATTATCTCTTATCAAAAGACTATAATCCTTCATCAAAATATTATAGTCTTTCTCTAAGAGTTGTCCCAAACTTAAAATGTTGTTCTTCATATCAGGCACATAGTAAACATTAGAGATAAACTCATGCTTACCAATCTTCAAATTGATCAAAATTTTACCTTTTCCTCTAACTAAAATTTTTGTGGCATCACCAAATACGATATCGCCACCAATATATTGATCAAGCTCCATGAACATTGATTTACTTCCACACATGTGATTGCTTGTACCACTATTGAGATACAATGCATTGTTTTCACATGTTTCCGCACCTTTGTATGCTAGAAGCAACGATGAATTACGGCCTTCTTCATCTTTCTCAGCATAATTTGCATTTTCTTCAACTCTATTTCTACATTCCTAGGAATAATGGCCAAATTTATGACAGTTATAACATTCAACCTGTCTTTTATCATGCCTCTTGTCATTATTTGATCTTCCTCCATTTGACCTCAAATATTGTTGTCTCCCATGACCCCTTCATGAATTTGAGTTTGAATTACTCTCATCAAATTTTCTTTGACCACGACCTTTGAAATCACCACTACCATGATTACCATCACGTCCTTGACCTCGATTGCCTTTTTCTAGGTTGTCTTCTTTGTCTTTTAAATTCAACTTAGACTGAAAAAGTTGATCAGTCGTCTGCTTGTTCTTCTTAAGAACCTTCTCTTCATGGGCTTGTAGAGAACCCATAAGTTGATCAATGGACATTGTACTTAAATCCTTTGATTCTTCAATAGCTACAACAATGACATTGAATTTTTCATCCAATAAGTGAAGTATCTTTTCTACTACTTGCTCATCACTTGTTATCTCACCATATCTTTTCATTTCATTTACTACTACTAGCAATCTTGAAGTATAATCTGAAACTGATTCGGACTCCTTCATATGCAGTGATTCATAATCACCTAGCAATTGTTGAAGACTAAACCTTCTTGACTCGATCTACTCCTTTATACGTATTCTCCAAAATTTGCCATGCTTGATGTGTACAGTAGTTACTCCAGAAATTTTCTCAAAATTTGAATCATCAATGGCTTGATGAATGATGGTGAGAGCCTTTTGATCTCTTTTCTTTGTATTTTGTAAATTTTCTCGTTGAGTTTGACTCAAAGCCGTATCACTTTCTGGTTCTTCATAACCATTATTAACAATGTCCTACACATCTTGTGAACCAAGTAGAGCTTTCATTCGAATACACCAGCTACTATAATTTTATTTCGTAAGTCGAGGTACTTGGAAGGGAACTAAATTGTTGTTTGCCATTTGCAAAAAAATAAATTTTTTTATACTCTGAACTCAAGCTCTGATACCACTTTGTTGGAAGCATACGATGAACATCCCAAATAAATAATTACCAAATAGAATATTTAAGAGGAAAAACAAACTTTATTGAAAGACTCTAATTTTTTTATATATATTCTACTCACACTTAAATAATTTAGATTACAACATTTTAATTCTATTTATAGGATTGTCATGAGCATATAATTCATTCTCGATTGGTGGTAAGGTGTGGTCTTGCTAAAAGTTATAGCCCAGAATCTTCCTACTTATGTTCATGTCTTCTATGAAACTACCTAAAAGTTTTGTGGTAATTACATCTTACATGGCTCATTTTGGTGGGAGTGGTTGGTAGTGAAAAGAAAAATTCATCATCTGAAAAAGAATTTTATAAATATACAATGATTGTTGCCAAATTTCATTAAATCTTATATCAATCATGAATCAGAACTTTGGTAGGTAGAACATATGTTTGGTTCCACATATTTGAAATTAATGTTTGTTTCATTTCTAAAATTTCAAAATATATTTTTAGTTAGGTTTGTAAAATAATTCTAAATGCTCACTTCGTTAAAGCTGATCATTAGAGACTCGAAAGGGATTCAAAGATGAAATCTCAATAAAGACTACAAATATGACGACAAAGGAAAAGGTGATGAATCATGTGATCAATTTGATTGAAATGGACGACTCTCCGTACCCTTTAAGGAGTATGCCATAAGTAGAGGATGTCAAAGAGGTCGATTGTAAATTCGAGAAACATCAATATTATAGTTAACATTACTAAAAGTACTTGGATTGAAATTCCGAAAACTCGTAATAGTACTAGTTCATCCATTGATATTATTTATAATAGATTAACAATATCTTTTGAATACATGAAAATAATAACAACAAGAAGGAGTGGTGTCTCAACTAGATAAAAGTTATTTTTCTTAAATTATAAACCATTGAATTAAAAAAAAAATGCTTCAATATATATTATGGTTATTTTGACAATAAAAGAAAAGAAAAGAAAACAAAAATGGAAGAGATCCTTTTGAGTGTGATCGAGCATGCAAGTGGTAATTTGTCCTCCATGCAGGTCTTGATTCCTTAAGGTATAACCACTTCTTCTTTACAAATGCAACAATTCTGATTTATATTTAACAAAAACAAAAATTAAATTAAATAAATTATGAGAAAATTTTAAACAGCAAAGTTTACTGAATATTTATAATTTATAACAAATTCTATCACTGATAGTTATTGATATGTTATAGTGATAAAAGACTATCATTGATAGAATTCAAAATTTTGCTATAACTTGTAAATATTTTAATTTATTTTTTTATTTTTAAAAATCTCTGACCATAATTATTTAATCACAGTTTAGACTTTAACAATGATTTTATTTAATGAATTGGTGTAATACGAAGGTTAGAGGTTTGATTAATTACTTTATTATCCTTTAGCCAAGTGTAGATGCAATCTTGATGATATTTATGGGCACACGGCAAAGTCGTCACAATGTCATTCTTTTCATAATTCAATTTACATATAACACACCTATACACCAAGAAAAATAGTACTTCATTAGAAAAATAGATTGTAGTTATAAAGAAAACTGTAATCTTCAAAATTCTATTTTCAAGACAAAGTCGTTATCTCTTAGAAAAAAAAAAAAAAAACTCTTTTTGTTTTTAATCAAAATCATATATTGAGAGATGTAATCTACAAATATTTTGCATATTTATTGGTATAATACACAATTTGCTATTATTTCAAGATATTATATCTTTAAAATTGGGCAAAAGTTACCAACCTTTAAAGTTATATAATATTGTTAAAATTAAAACTAGCAAACTTACAATAATCGTAGAAATGAAAATACAAACGATAAAAATTGAAATTTCAAACTCATACAGTTGTTACAATTTTTACTATTATGTAAGTTTAAAAATTCAGTTAAATTTTAACACTTATCTAAATTTTTCAGAACTCTATTAATTATTATTATTATTTTATAATTTACCTTTTAAAAGGGAAAATTGGAGATAATATAAAAGAATTTGGAGATAGAGTAAAACATAATAAAAGAATTTAGAGATAGAGTAAAACGTAGATTCAACTTTTAAAATTAAATCTAATATATAAACTTATATATCCATTAAATACTCTATCATTTATATATTTTCGTTATATTCGTAATAATTTAAAAAATAGTTTTATGGACTTACCACATTATTATTCTTTTAATATATAAATATAAAGTGATAAAAGAAAAAGAGAGGGAATGATAATATATACTCATTGTGATTTTGGGTGGATTTGTTGTGGCATTTTGATGAACTGACTGATTTGTATTTGTGAGATGGCAACTTTGATAGAATGTCTTTACACAATCCTTTGCTTACCTTTCCATTTAATTCTTCTACATTTGCTATTTCCTAAACACATTTCACAATAATATTCACAATATTATTATCCAATAGAAAAAAATTAGATGAAATTCATGCTTATTATTATTTCAACTCTATATCTTTATTTGGTGTATCAAACACATGCATATCACAATACAATACATTTTGAATTAATTAGTGTATATATATAGTATCATTGATACATGAATGTTATATTTAAAATAAATGTCAATGCGTTAACGTATTTGTTAATGATGTATTAGAAATTAAATTTTAATGATCACAAATAAACTAATGTATCGTTCTCACCTCATAAGTCATTCTATCTAAATCTGTGCCACCTATAGTTCCAACCTGCATGAAGTTTTACCATTTAATGAAATGAATTTCAAGGGGGAAATTATTTAATTTGACATTGGAAAAAATTAGTTTGGTTATGAAAAAAAGAACTAAAATATGGTTCAAATACATTTGATGAGCCTCCATAATTATAATTAACATCAAAACCATACCCTGCATATTAAATATTATTAATGTATTTATTGAATGATTTTTTTTTCTTTTGAGATTTTAAAAAAACAACCATTTTCCTTTTTCCACTCTGTGCATGCTAACTTTATATTTTAAAATTAAAAATGTATAATCACACCAAAATTGTTAAACCTTTTATAAACAGTGAAATGAGATGTATTTTTAAATATAACCAAATAAATTAAAATATTTATAACAAATATTAAAATTTTAGATTATTTTATTATTTTATCAGTATCTATTAATAATAATATTTATTATTGATAAAAACTAAAAATTTCTATATTTTTTGTAAATAATTTTTTTTATTTTTTTCGCTTTTAATAGAAATTTTAGTTAGGAAATTATAAATTCTTGCATTTTATAACATTTGCTTATTCAAATTACCATGGTTTTGTAAAAAAAAAAAAAAAAAAAAACCTAATTTATATTTTACCATTTGGAGTGGAATTTTATTTTTACTTACTAATTCCATTTGTGTTTGAGGCGTGGACAGACAAGTCATGGAAAGCTGTTGCCAAGTACTCATCCTCTCCTAATTGAGAACTACTTCTACCATGAATAGCTCCCTGCATAAACAATTTGTAAAATAATATGACACAATATTGAATGACCAAATACAAGTTCTCGCGATTCAGTTAGAGAGTTCAGTTTCAGGGGTGACCCTCCTGATAGAGAGTTTGAGTGCAATGCCAATTTTAAACCCTCTTAATCCTATAGACACTTTTGTAATATGTAATATCTGATATATATTTCTCTTCATCTGATACATATCTCTGTGTGCCTATACATAATAGTATAAATCGTATAATTTTGACGATTCAATTTTTATCCTTTTCTAGATCTAATTTCTATAATTATCGTAAGCTTGAGAGTCCGACTTTAATCTTATTTTCTAGAAGTTTGAAAGCTTAATCTTTTAATAATAGTAAAAATGTTTATATATGTGTATGTATATATAATATATGGAAGGAAATACAGAATTCACCTGGCTTGAAAAAGTATCATCAATATGAGCATGTTCTCCAAAAATATAAGAATACCATTTCATAACAAGTGGAGAGTGATGATGATAAGTTGGAAATGGTTGTTGGTCTTCCATGTCTATAGGTCACCTTTTTTCTTAACAAATCAAAGTGCAAACAACTCCTAATTATGAGGTTTTGTTTTGAGTTTTAAACCTTTCTTCTTGGAATATTTATATTAGGAAATAATGTTAATTAAGGAATTGGTTTAATTTGCATGCACATGGAAATGGATTTAAGATATGAAATATGATTAGAGTAAAATGTAATTTATAGCAAAACTTTTTTTTTTTTTGTGTGTGTTATTTATGACCTTAATGATAATATATGTAAATAAGATGCTATTTAATTTCTTAAGATTTGTTTGTAAATATAAAGACAAATAGCAATTTAGTCTTGGTCTATAGTTCGGTAATGTTTTAATTCTTATAATTTTAAACTTTGTCGCAATTTAATCTATACATTTTAATGAGTATTAATTGAGTTTCTATTTTTTGAAATTTTTTACAATTTTGTATGGATCATGAAAATTCTCTATCAAAATTAGTTGTAGATTTTTATTAGGTAATAACTATAATTATTTGTAGTTTATTAACACGTATAACTCATAATCAATTTTTTATTAGGTAATAAATTCTATAAAAACATCTTTTTATCTTACATCAATGTTTATTAAGTGATAACTTATTTTTTTAATAGTTTATAAAAGTATCAAATCTCGAATCAATTTATGGCTCTATGTGTATGCTTTTTCTTTATTTAATTTTATAAAGCATTTTGTAATAAGAACTAAATTGTTATAAATTGTAAAATATTAGGGACGACTTTAAATTATTTGGGCAAATTTGTGGTAATTGAAAATTATTCCAATACAAGTGCTTAAAGAAGTGATAACCGTGAGTAAGGAAAAATTTAGTATAATAAAAAGAAAAATAACAAATCTAAAAATTAATAAATTTTTTGGCAAAATTGACGGTTTCAATTTTTTTTTGCGTTTATACCCTTTTGTGTAGGATAATATTTTTTTTACACATACATTGTATTTGCATGATGCGAATAATGAGACGAAATATCACACAATTAGAAAAACAGTGTATTTGCAAACTACAATCAGTTTTGAAAAATCTTAACTAATTTATTCAACAAAATAAGGTGACTTGTTTTGACGTACATGATTGTCAAGATAATCATATTATCAAGAAAAGTATTTTTCTTGATGATTCATTGCTATGACCATCAAGAAATCAAAATTTGTGTGTTTTAAGAAAGACCAAATTTATAGTAGTGTTTGTACAAACCAGAAAAGTAACTCTATTTCCAATGGTCCAAAGATTAAAATCTTTGGAATATTCTGAACCATTCATAAACATCACAAAAAATATGATTAAAATGTAGAACAAATGGAGTATTTAAATAAATAGTACTCCCATACTTCCTAATACAAGACCTGATCCGAACAAGACTACGAGAAAATCATGTATCGATCAAGCAAATCCATTATGTGTAGTAAAAAAATAGATAAATAAATCTAAATATTTTTCATAACCTTAAATTTTAGTTTAGTTTTCTCAAACTATCACATAACAAAAGAAAGAAGGTTGAAGATTAAAGCAATGTTTATATACTTAAATTTAAAAGATAAAATTAAAAACACAATACGAAATGATTATCAAACGAAACTTAAGATAAACGAAACTTAAGATATTCTATATTCTTTAGTTTGATAAAATTAATATTAGCATGACAAAAGCTAGAACAAAAAGTAGGACAAGTACAAATATGAGATCTTAATTTTATTAAATTAATAAAATATTTATATTTACCATTGATGTATTTTTTTTTAAAAAAGTAACAGTTTCTTCTTGTTCAAGAGATTCACATTAACTTTTAAAATAAAACTAAAAAATAAAAAATTGTAATCTATTGGACTGTGTATTAACTTTTAATTAATAACAGATTTTGAAAGAAAAAAACAAAATTTTATTACACATGTACCTAATTAGTTTGTAAATGCAATTTCTTTTATTTCTATCTCCACTTCATTGCTGCATGAATAATCTTGTCTTTAATCTCATCTATGAACTTGAAATAAGCACATCTCCAATTCTTCTTCAATATCAAAACTACTACACCTCCCCAAAACCCTAACCCATATCCAAACATTATCATTAAGTAAAGCAACCACTTCTCCCATTTATCGTCCTTTTTATCTTGATTCTCATTTTCTGGCGAATCAAATGCATTCTCATCGATACATTTCTCGGGTAGTAGATTTCCACAAAGATAAGGATTGTTGTCAAAACTTGAAGCGTCATTAAATGTGGAGAGATGGCCCTCGTGAGGAATGTCTCTAGAGAAATTGTTATGGGATAATCTCAACACACCTAATGAGTTTAGTTCTGATAAGCTCTGAGGAATAAACCCAGAAAGTTGATTGAAAGATAGATCGAGTGATTCTAACGATTTAGCTTCCCCTATTCCAGTCGGGATTGTCCCTGTTAGATTATTGTGGGACAAATTCAATCCGATTAACCCTTTAAGCATTGTTATCTCTTTAGGAATGATACCAACCAAATGGTTTTTGGAGAGGTCAATATTGACCATTGACATTAGTTGTGCCAAGGAGTAATTGAAGTTGCTTAATTTAATGGATTGTATGACTTTCTTTTTACCATCATAACATAATTGAGGAAATCAAACAAGAGATACTTCATTTCTTCTATTTCCCATCATCACCTTAAAATTGCTAAGATTACGTGGTATAGTTCCCTCTAATTGATTATATGCAAGATCCAAAATTTGCAAGTTCTTAAGATTGCACAAATTTGAAGGAATTGTACCATTGAATTGATTATCTCGAAGTCTTAGAAATTGCAAATTTCCAAGATTATCACCCACCCATATAGAAATATTTCCAGAGAATTTATTTCCTTCAAGATCTATAAATTCCAAAATTTTGGAATTCTTCAAAACAATTGGCATAGATCCCTCGAAACTATTGCTTCTCAAATTCAATTGTTCAATATTTGAAAGATAATTTCCATGAGGATGTGGAAAAGTTCCTGAAAATTCATTCAATGATAAATCCAAAAGATGCAACTTTGAAGTCAACAAACAACCTTCAACTTTGCCAAATAGCCCATTGTTTGAAAGATCCACATAGGCCAAATTCTTCAACTTGCAAAGAGAAAGTGGTAAAGAGCCATTGATAAAATTGGTGCTAAGAAACAAGTCTTCCAAGTTTGGCATTTGATACCCAATGTTATTAGGAATTGGCCCCACAATTTGGTTGTGTGAAAGATCCAAAGTGGTAAGATTTTGACCATTCAACCACTTTGGTATTCCACTTGAAATACTCATATTAGACAACACCAAACTAACCAACCTCTTTTGTGTTTGAAGCCATCCAGGAAATTCACTCCTAAAACAACCAAAACAAGAACTTGCATCAAGTAGTTTTAATTGAAATGGAGGAACCCAATTAGATTTCACATCCAATGAAAGAAACTCATTGTAGCCAATCGATAACGTATGCAATTGAGAAAGATTTGCAAAATGAGCTTCTTCAAGAAATCCATTAAACAAGTTATCAGAAATGTCCAATACCTTCAAATTCAATAATCTTTCAAATGAAGTTGGAACTTTTCCGATCAAAGAATTGTCTGAAACATCTAAATACTCAAGATTAGACAAATTTCCAAGCGAAGAAGGAATTCGACTAGAAAGATAACAATTTTCAAGGTTAAGAAACTTCAAGTTGTTCAACCTTCCAAACCATTCAGGAATTCGAGAATAATTGAAGTGATTCCAACTTAAATCCAGCCGAACTAAGTATTTCAATTCAAACAAACTAGAGTCAATAGAATTGCTAAATAAAACTCTATTATTGAGAGAATTTACCTGTTTGCTTTGAAGATCAATGTTAGTAACATGTCTTGTAATTTGATTGCAACTCACTCCCATCCAATTACAACAATTTGTTGATTCATTCCATGAAGCCAAGACATGAGAAGGATCATTGAAACTTTTCTTTAGTTGAAGGAGAGCTTCTTGTTCCTTTTTTATGCAAGTTATGGCTGAAACTTGACAGCAAGAAAATTGGAAGAGGGCCATAGAATATGAAAGAGCCAAAATAAGTAAAACTTTTTGAGAAAGTTCTCTCATTTTTGTTTGTGAATTGAGGAATGAATACAAGAATCTAGCTAGTGCAGAGTATTGTTCTTATAATTGGATTTA
>JBBPDI010000032.1:18508898-18531200 GCA_037974545.1 Cucumis variabilis
TTAACCAATCTAATAAAAATAAAATAAATAACAACAATAATAATAAAAGAAAATGCAGTTGATAATGCACTGTTAAAACACACAAACACCACTTTTTTTTTTTTTAAATCTTTTCATTAATCTTAATTAATCTGGAAATTGAAACAAACATTTTTGCATCCATAAATCTATAAATTCTACATCTCATTGGTTCAAACCTACGTCTTTTATATTTAATTAAACAAAAAGATATACAGAAATAATGTAAAACGATAGGATGTGAAGGGTATGTGCTCTGGCCACTGCATAGCTCAGACGTTAAAAGGAAAGGATTTTGACAAAAAAAAATAAAGAAAGTGTTGTGTTTCATAAATAATAATAATAATAATAATAATAATAATAATAATAATAATAATAATAATAATAAACAGCTTGTGTTTAATTTATTTAAATAAATAAATAAATAGCAGCCAGCGAAGTCTTTGGTGGAGAAAAATGGAAGACGAAAGTGCTTTTGTGGGGCTATCAAACGAGTACTTTTTTCTACGCCGCCATTCATTCTACTGAAATTCTTCTGCTTTTGAAGTTATTCGATGAATTAAAAACAGTTAAAGGATAGACATTGATACATTCAAATGGTGCGTATTAGTGATATTGAATGGACATTACTTGAACTTGAAGTAGTGCTTAGAATGATGGTGGAGTTATTAGAAGAGTTATTTAGTGGAGAACTCAAACTGTACGTAGAGAGTTACTTAAAAAACAAGACGAGGAGTTCGGAAGTACAAAAAAAAGATGAAAATAAACAAAAGTTAGAAAAAAACTTTCCAACCTACGAGCTATAAAGGATGACATTAAAACTATTAAAAATAAATTATTTTACAAAATTAAATAATTTGAGCGCTCCTCCCCTTAATCGGTTAAGTTGTTTTGTTCTGCTCTCCCTTCATCAAGTCAGGTAGAACTGAGTTATGGCTTGACTTAGCTATTCCTTATAAACACTATACCTATATTGTCAATAAAGATCTTAGAGTAATCACAGCACGAACTCCAAATTGTAAACGTTTTACGATAAGAGGAATGAATTTTCTTAATAAAACTAGGGCAACATGAATGCAAAAGATAGAATAAATTAAACAAGTAATTAACAACCTAATAATAACTAAATTACTTTGTAATTCAAACACAAGTTGCTTGAAAAATGTAATAAAATACTATGGAGTCCAAACACAAATTATTGGATAAGAAGAAGCTTAGCTGGTTTGTTGTTCAAATCACTTCACCTTCAATTTATACTAAAAAAAACATAAACTATTTAATTTTTAAATTGGAGCATTTTGAAAAAAAAAAAATTAAAATATTTACACGTTATAGTAAAATTTGAATTCTATCATTATAGTATATCAATAACTATCAGTGATAAAATTTACAATTTTTATCCCATGCTATAGAAAACCTTTAAAAAAAAATATTTTTTTTAATGGAGGTCATAAAAGATAACTTAGAAAAAATATACATTAGTCACAGGTTTAAAAACCTTTCTACTTTAATTTTAATCAAAGTTAAATTTGGATTTTTTATATACATTTATTAAAGGTGTTTAAAGAAAACTTTTGATAATATATATTTTTGTCGGACCTTCGAAAAAGACAAGCAATAATTATTGTACCTTTTAACAAAAGGCTTTTATCGAAGGTATAACAGAAACCTTTTAAAATAGTATACATGTTGTTTACACGAGATTTCAGAAGAAATTTATTTCGTGGAATTGAACTTTGTATATTGATTTATATGGTGTTGTGGATACAATTTCTAGTATTTACTACTTTGATGCTTTCTCTCAAATACAAGATGAAAAACAATACTGTTAAGATATTTTTTAGCTATACCACATGCATTTAACTACAGGTTTAACTAAAAGGCAAACAGAAATAAACTGCACAGCACTTTGGTAACCCAGTTCGGCAAACGTGCCTACGTCTGGAGAGCCTCTTGGCTCAGATCAGGAATATTATTAAGATTCATAATCAGTAATAATTCTCATTAGTTACATAAACAATAGTTAAAAACGATAACTATTACAAACTTCAGGCTCCCCCTGAATATCACATGAATCTTATAGAGATAATCTCAGGCTCCACTTAACTTAGAGATCTCTGTAGATATTCCCTCTCTTTACACCGTGCTTAATTCATGCACAGTATCTTCATGAGTAACTACATTAAGTCATCATAAAACTGTATTCAATGATCATGAATGAATTGCTTGCACGAAAGCTTTTAGAAAATCTCGAACATACACTTTTTTCTGTCACACGATCAAGAACGAAGAAACCAAATATATATCTATTCAACAGATTCTCTTCAATACAAATTCAGATTCCTTTTTTAAAGGAATCCTTCAACAACCACCTATATCTTAGAAAGATTTGATTTGCTAATAAATCATTTCCAAAAAAATAATATTTAAATGATAAAAATATACGCTCAACAAACTCCCATTTTTTTTTTTGTCAATCATCAGGGTCATTTTTTTTTCTGGTCAACAAAATAACAAAGTAAATCATGACCTCGTAATTAGTGGAAGACACAACAGAGAATACTACACCACAGGATAACTAGTGCAACACTAAGCCAGAAGCCAAATCACAGAATCAAACACACACTCATCCACAAAGTCAGTTACTCAGGACTAATATTATACCAGAAGCTAATGTCATACCAGAAGCCAAAGTCATACCAGAAGCCAAACACAAAATCAAACAAACACATCCATCCATATCATCATTCAGTCAGTACTCATAGTAAATTAAAACAGAAAGTACACACCCTACTAACTGAGTAACAGTCGCAAAACATACACACTACAAAAATCCCACATCAGGGTCCACAAAAAAAATAACCACCCAAGAACAAAAAAACAAAAAAACCAACCTACTCCCCCTTTGAACACAAAAAGAATGAACCAGAGCTAAGAAGCAGCTGGAGAAGAGGAGGACACTGCCTGCAAGTAACCGATGAGGGAATCAATCTCAGTTTTACGTTCCTTCAACAAAGAGATGGATAAACCCAATGCTCGAGACTCAACTTCAAGAGAGGTCAAGACATGAGTAACATCAGATTGAGACATGTCAAATGGCCCATATGGTCCAGCTTAATTATATAATGAATTAGCTGGACGAGAAGGACATCCAGAGACCTCAATGTCAGCCACATGGAACCCTTGAAAGAGCCAATAGCTGAGAGAAATAGTACGCGGACGAGGACTAGGAGCATCCAAATGACCAAGAATGTCAGGGAGTAAATGAAGAAGAAGACCAGAGAAGAATCGCGACAAAGCAATCAGAATTTTGATGCCAAACGTGCCCACATGTCGAAGTAATTGATTATATAGGAATAATCCAACATCAACCATGGCCCCAATGCCAATTTGAAATAAGAATGTGGCCAATGGAACTGAGACACTGGAGGCATGAGACAACGGGAACCAATTAGCAATACCAATCTTGTGCAAAATGGCATAGTTCACACTCAAAACGGCAGCAGGAATACTAGCAGCAGACCAAACAAACAGAGAACCACCGATGAGTATGGAAGCCAAAGTACTCGTAGAGGGGGCAAGTGGAACAGATGCCTCAGACGAAGGCCGATCAAGAAACTGATTTATTACAGAAGGAGAAATCACAATGCGACGACCACGAACATGGACAACTTGATAGTTAGAACTGTTGGTATCATCAAAGTCTGAGGGAAGATTAGCAATGACTTCCCTGATCAAACGAGGATAAAAGGACCCTACATCTAGGATGGTACGCGATAGGCCAACCTGAGAGATCAACTCCATAATAGCAATACAGAACTGATGCTGATCAGACACGTTAACTTCATCCGCTATACGACGTTGCACAACATACTTTCAGCATTGTGCATTCTCTTCATGATGAAATAAGATACCATCAATGGGAACGGAGGGAACATTTCACGAAAGACGACGATGCCCTGTTTTGATGGTAACCCCTCGAGGTTCAGAGACTTTAGATGATGGTGGAGGGGGTACAGAGTTAGCTTGTGAGCCTGGTGAAGGCACAAACTGCTGGCTCAGGAACACAATCAGGAATAGAAGTAGGGGCAGAGGAGGAAGCCGGATCACCATGAGTAGATGTAGATAAAGAGGAATGAATTCTAGAAGCATACACCGAGGTACCTGTAGATGACTCAGACAAATGAAGTGGAGACTGAGCAGGCATAGGGTTCTGACCTGGGGAGGAGGTCACACCAGGACCTTCAGCAGGAGGGTGCTCCACATTTGAAGTGGACCGAGACTTGGCCCGCAATAACTCGACCAAGGGCACATCATTCTGGGAATCAGAATCAGACGACGAGTACGAAGCCATGACCATGGGTTCGTTATGATGAGAAGATGCACTATCAGAGCTGGTTATGAGAGGAACTTTACCTCGATCGGCAAGCCGTGCATATGGACGACGAGTCAGCACACTTTTGATCCTCATCCCTTGCATTCGAACTTCGTGCATGTTGGTACGAACAAGATTCTCAGAAGTCGATGCTTTCTCATAATAAACACGGCGTGTGCTAACCATTGTAGAATGAAATAGCGTAGCAACCCGTGAGTATGATGAACCAATTCGATAACCAAGAACCTCGAAGCAACAAAACTCTATAACTTCTCTGTGAAAGGAACAACGAAGAGACTCCCGCCTAAAACACCACCCAAAAACAAACCACTTGAAATTAAATACGGTGGATAGAAACACTTATGAAATTTAATTTGGGCCATAACAACTCTTAGAAATACCAGGCCCAACTCAAAACGAAACTTGGTTTCTATTTGGAGAGCTTGCACACTCCCAATTCAGCCCTTAAATGTTCGAAAGACTTAGTGTCTAGAGGCTTGGTGAATATATCTGCTACTTGAAGGCCAGATCGCACATGTAAAAGAGTTATAACTTTCTCGTCCACCAGATCACAAACAAAGTGATGGCGAATATCAATATGTTTAGTGCGACTATGCTGTACTGGATTTTTGGAGATATCAATGGCACTCATATTGTCACAATATAGCACCATGGTATCTTGCTTGAAACCGTATTCCCATAATATTTGCTTCATCCACAGAAATTGAGAGCAAGCATTCCCGGCTGCTATGTACTCTGCCTTAGCTGTTAAAAGAGAAACTGAGTTTTGTTTTTTGCTAAACCATGAAATAAGATTATTTCCCAAGAAGAAACACCCTCCAGATGTGGATTTTTTGTCATCTACGCACCCTGCCCAGTCAACATCACAATATCCAATGAGAGACGTGTTCGTATCAAACGAGTAAAACAAGCCATAATTAGAGGTACTATGAATATACTTTATGATTCGTTTAGCAGCTTGCATATGAGAGTGTCGAGGGGAAGCTTGAAACCGAGCATACATACCTACAACATATGTAATGTTAGGTCGGCTGGCTGTAAGATACAATAAACTGCCAATTATACTTTTGTTGATCTTCTTATCATTAGTATCCGTCTCATAGCTTTTGGTGAGTTTTATGTGTGTTGCTGCTGGTATGAGTTTAAAGTGTGAGTTTTCAAGACCAAACTTCTTAATCATAGTCTGCACGTATTTAGCCTGAGAGATGAAGATGCCATTTATTTCCTGTTTGATTTGCAATCCAAGGAAAAATGATAACTCTCCAACCATACTCATTTCAAACTCTGATTTCACAACGTGAACAAAACTATTAACACTTGCCGTTGGGAATCCTCCAAAGATAATGTCATCAACATAGATTTGAGCTACAATAACATTCTGGTCATGACGATGTATAAAGAGAGTTCTATCTGACCTACCACGAACATATCCATGGCTCAATAGGTACTCTGTAAGTCTTTCATACCAAGCTCGAGGAGCTTGTCTTAGTCCATATAGTGCTTTATTTAAACGATATACGTGATTTGGAAATTCAGGATCAATAAGTCCCTTGGGTTGCACTACATATACCTCTTCATTCAAGTACCCATTTAAGAAGGCACTCTTGACATCCATCTGATACAGTTTGATCTTCTTAACACATGTAATGCTAAGCAGTAAGCGAATGGCTTCAAGTCTAGCAACATGAGCAAATGTTTTATCAAAATCAACTCCGTCAATCTATGAATATCCTTGTGCCACTAGCTGGGCCTTGTTGCGAGTAATATGATCATTCTCATCTATTTTGTTCTTAAAGATCTATTTCGTTCCAATGACATTCACATTTGACGGCTTAGGAACCAACCGCCATACATTAAGACGTTGAAACTAAAGAAAATCTTCCTGCATAGCATTAATTCAGAATTCATCTTCAAGAGCTTCAGAGACAGTCCCTCGTTCAATGGAGGATGTATAACAAACGTTAGCAATTAACTTTGCAAAGTCAATTAGATCCTTTTTCCTGGTCGTTACTTCACTTCAAACATCTCTAATGATACCACTAGCCAGATGATTCTTTACCATTCGAGAGGATGGTCCTATCTGATGCCCGAGAGACTCATCAGGGGAAGTGGCATCTGTAACGTTAGTAGCTTCATCAGTCATGACAATACTACCAGCATCAGGATCATTTGAACAATTGATTTGTTCGTTACCTATCTGAGTACAACTAGTATCCTCCTCATCTTGGAATGCAGAAGTCACTCCTGTCTTCTTCTCATCATCATTGACAATAATATTGATTGTTTCTATAACAGATCTTGTATGATTGTTGAAAACTCAATATGCTCGACTGTTCGGTGAATATCCCAGAAAAATTCCTTTTTCTGATTTGGCATCAAGCTTTCTATGGTACTCTCTATCTGCCAGGATATAGCAAACACTTCCAAAGATATGAAAGTACTTTACATTTGGTTTTTTGCCTTTCCATAATTCATACAGTGTTACAGTAGATCTAGTATGAATTGTCACTCTATTGTGAATATGACACGCCGTATGCATTGCTTCAGCCCAAAACTCAAAGGAAGATTTTTGGCATGCAACATAACTTGAGTCATCTCTTGAAGCGTACGATTTTTCCTTTCCACAACTCCATTTTGCTGAGGAGTTAACGGAGCTGAAAATTCATGACTAATGCCTTCGCTTTCACAAAACACATTCATTTCAAAATTTTCAAACTCTTTGTCATGATCACTTCGTAATCTTATAATATTTACCCCTTTCTCCCTTTACAACTTTCGGCACAGTCTTATGAGAATCTTTGGCGTTTCAGATTTACAGTTCAAGAACCAGACCCACGTGAACCGAGAGTAATCATCCACACAAATGAAAACATACTTCTTTTTACCTAGACTTTCAGTTTGTATTGGTCCTATGAGATCCACATAGAGTAACTCAAGAACTCTATTAGTGTAGCATTCTCTGCTACTTTTATGTGAGGCTCGAGTCTGTTTGCCTTGATGACAATCTCCACAAAACAACTTTCCTTTAACATTCAAGGCTGAAAGCCCTAAAATAGCCTCATGTTTAAGCACTTTATCAAGAGAGCTTAGACTAACATGATCTAATTTTTTGTGCCACAACTGAGTTTGTTCATCTCTTGAGACTTGACAGACTTCAGGTTGATTAGAGCACTAGTGATAGCAGTTGTATGTCTGTCTGACAATATTACTCTTTGCAGTGTTCATCTGACACAACACAGGTTTCCTTGCTGAAATTTACAGCATAGCCCTGATCGCATAATTGACTTGTGCTTATCAGATTTGCTGTGAGCCCTTCAACATATCACACATCTCTTAAATTAGGAAGATGTTGTCCAACCACATCACCTTTAGCTAGAATTCTTCCCTTGGCTCCATCCCTAAAAGTCACATGACCAGAAGAGCAATCTACAGAATTAGTGAAGTAAGACTGATTTCCTGTCATATGCCTAGAACATCCACTATCAAAAAACCAGTCTTCTTGAGATATTTGTACTGATGTAAATGCTATATTACTCTTCTCCTGCTGTTGTTTAACCCTCCAGACCTTTGTTACTCTATGTCTTCTTTGGTTCTCATATGCTAAATTTTGATTTTTCTCATGTTCCACACTCGGGGCCATCTTCAATTTATAACCACTTATATTCATCATTGCATAGCAAAAAGGTCTAATATACGCTTTCTTGCCATAGAAATGACACACCCATGATTCTGAGGATGAACGATGTCTATTGTCGGGACAAACACAATCTTGGTGTCATGTTTCTTTTGATTTCCTAAGCCACTGTAGCTTAGGCCTTCCTTACCAGAACCACTTTTTCCTAGAGTCAATATGTGTTCTAGGCATTCAGTACCAGAATTTAACATCTTCACTGACTTTTCCAGCTGATCATAGTTTGTTTGGGCTTCCTTGAGTTTTTGCTTCAGATTCGAGATTACTGAACAATAGTCTCTTCTCGGCCATTAATTCTTGAATTTTGTCCTTTTGAACAGTCCTGACTATCGTATCCTCCTCCCATAATGATTTCATTTTTTTATATGAAATGTTTGTGGTAGCCACATTATCTAAGTCATCACCAGTTTGGTATTCATACTCTCCTTCACAATTTAAGGTGATACTGATAAAGGCACTTGCAAACTCTTCTTCTTCAACCACATCTTATGAATCCCCATCTGACAATGTTGCTCAAAAACTCTTTTTCTGCCTCCTCAGATAGGTAGGACATTTGGCATGATAGTGACCATAACCTCCACATTCCCGACATTTGAACGACCTGCTATCTCTGCCAGATGAACGTTCAGATTCTCTAGTGCTGGACTGGTCGAATTTACGTCACTTAAAATTATTTTGAGAACAATTATGAGAACCAGGATTACTGAAGCTATTCATTTTTTTAATTACATTTGAGAATTGCTTAGTGAGCAGAGCAATTGACTCATTAATTTGCTCATTCAGAGCTCTCCCTTTTTCAACAAGATCATCTTCCTGAATAGACTAAAATGCAAGTCCTTTACTCTTACTTTCTGCACGATCTGCCAACGTAATTTCAAATGTAAGGAGAGACCCAAACAGTTCATCAAGAGAGATTGTAGATTGAATGACTCATTTTCTATTTCCAGAACACGTAAGTTGTACTCAATTATGTTCTCCTCTTCCACCATTCTCAATGCTTCAAACTTGGTGGTCAATAGTAGGAGCCACGATGTCTTAACTTTGGACGTTCCTTCAAACGTTACTTCGAGTCTTTTCCATGCATCTTGTGCAAAGACACATGAATTGATCAATTTGAACATATTCAAGTCTACTCCATTGTATATCGCATTTAGAGCTTTAGCATTACCCATAGACACCTGTTCTTCTGCTTCTGTTTAGGTTTCCTCAGGTTTTGGTACAGACTTTCCATCTACAGTCATCATAGGAGGATCCACCCCACTTTGACTGCTCTCCAGGCCTTTGAATCCAGGGATTTCAGAAATGATACCATACGAATCTTCCAATACGAGTAATTTTTTCCATCCAGGATTGGAGGTCGAGTAGTTGGGGTACCTTCTCTTTGTGCGTCCATGAGAATTGAACCTGCTCTGATACCAATTGAAAAACAATACTGTTAAGATATTCTTTAGCTATACCACATGCATTTAACTACAGGTTTAACTAAAAGGCAAACAGAAATAAACTGCACAACACTTTGGTAACCCAGTTTGGCAAACGTGCCTACTTCTGGAGAGCCTCTTGGCTCAGATCAGAAATATCATTAAGATTCATAATCAGTAATAATTCTCATTAGTTACATAAAAAAAAATTAAAAACAATAATTATTACAAACTTCAGGCTCTCTCTGAATATCACATGAATCTTGTAGAGATAATCTCAGGCTACACCTGAATTATTGAATTGATCCCTCAACTCAAAGTTCTCTGTAGATATTCCCTCTCTTTACACTGTGCTTAATTCATGCACAGTACCTTCATGAGCAACTACATTAAGTCATCATAAAACTGTATTCACCTGATCACGAATGACTTGCTTGCACAGAAGCTTTTAGAAAATCTCGAACATACACTTTTTTTCGTCACACGATCAAGAACGAAGAAACCAAATATATATCTATTCAACAGATTCTCTTCAACACAAATTCAGATTCCTTTTTTAAAGGAATCCTTCAACAACCACCTATATCTGAGAAAGATTTGATTTGCTAATAAATTATTTCCAAAAAACAATATTTAATTGACAAAAATATACACTTAACACAAGATAAAAGCTTTAGAACTTCTTGATCTTCGAACTTTAGGATGTTGTAGTTCCAAGTCGATCTGAACTTCGATCTTCTAGAATCCAAGGAAAGTTTAATCTTTCAAGTCTTCAATCTTTCAAAAGATGTTGATCTCAAGGTTGATACGAACTTGTGCGTCTTGAGAGCTTGTAGAAGTTTGAATCTTCAATTCTTGGGAGTTTCAGTACTTAGAGATTCAATTCTTCCTTCAACCAAAAGATCCTTAAATGAGTGGCAGAGGTCTTTATTTATACAGAAACTTCATGAGCTTTAGGTGGGCTTGGGCCCATTTGCCTGTTGGGCTTAAGCTTAGACTTAGGCCCATTTGCCTGTTGGGCTTAAGCTTAGACTTAGGCCCATTTCTTGACGAGCTTGGATCCACTTGTTTGGTCCTATTTTTCATCAGGGGCTTGCATTGGTTTGAATATGAGAAAATTTGACGATCCAAAGATCCAATCAAATTATAATCATTTTTATTGTGATGATGTGGCAAAATTTAATTACAAAATTTAATTGACCGAAATTTCTTGCTCAACAAATGCCTCATTTTCAAGATTAGTGCACATGTATGGGTGGGCGAGTCTCGAAAACAATACGTTCAAACAAAAAAATACAAGTGATTTGTTCTTAACTTTGGTTTGAGTTAATATGTCAAATTGATCACTCTATGCATTTGGACATAAGTGTGATTAAAATGTATATAAAGTTTGGTGAATTTTGAATTTAATTCCAATTTTTTTTTATATAGAAATCATTTGGAATATGGCCAAAAGAGATTTTTTTACCAATGAATTTAAGAGGATAATTGAGACTTTAAAAAAATGATAGAATTGGAATATTGCTAATTCATCAAAATGTGAATTTAAGTCAAAGTTTTGATTTTTTTTTAAAATTCCCTAATTTGATCTTCTTTTTTTTAGCAAAACTTTTATATGAATTGCATTAAGTTAAAATTTGAAAAGTTTGCCTTTTTTTTTTACTTATTCGTTTATGATTTGTGATAAAAAAAATTCTTTCTTTTTTTTTTTGCAATAGAAGAAAAACAAAATGTTTTCGATTTTTTTTTCATTCAATAATTTAAAAGAGAACTTATTTGTTTTTTTTAACAAAGAAAAATATTATGAACTAATCCCAATTCCTAACTCAATCTTAACAGATTTGTTGAGGAGTTGAGGGAGAAGTTGGAGATTGATACTTTTGTTTCTCTATAAATAGAGAACAAAGTTGAAAGCAAAAATCATTCCCCTTAATTCCTTATCACTCTTGCTTATCTATTTAGCTCCTCTAAAGTTTTTTCTTTCTTTTTGCTACTTTAAATTGGGTGGAAAAAAAATGGCCCATGGAGACATTGCTTCCTTACTATGAGAGAACAGGAGATTGGAGATTGGCTGAGAGAAAAAAAAAGAAAAAAAAATTAATTCAAGTTATTATTTTTTTTCATTATTTTTTCTTCTCTTTTATTTCTTTTCTTCTCTTTTCTTTTTCTTTTTCTTTTTTCATTTTTCATTTTTTCCCCATTTTTCTTTCCTTTTTTTTTTCTTTTCTTTTTTCTTTTTTTTTCTGTTTTCCTTTTTTTTTCCAAATACTTTTTTTATTCTTTTTCTTTGTTTTCTTTTTGTTTTTTTTTCTAACTTTTTTTCCATAACTTTCACTTGACTTTCTTTTTTTGTGTTATTTTCTTTTTAGGTCCAATGCAACATTTTGATTTGGTTTCCTCGACATTCTGCTTCTTTGTTGGCTTCATGGATTTGTACATGATAGACGGTGCAACTCTATCATGGCGCCAACTGCTTCTTCGGCTTCAACTTCTTGGGTTTGTACATGATAGACGATGCAACTCTATCATGGGGCCCAACTGCTTCGTCCTACTTCTTCGACTTCAGTTTCTTGGATTTATACATGATAGACGATGCAACTCTATTATGGCGTCTGACTGCTTCGTCTTGCTTCTTCGACTTCAGCTTCTTGGGTTTGTACATGATAGACGATGCAGCTTTATCATGACACCCAACTGCTTCGTCCTGCTTCTTCAGCTTCAGCTTCTTGGATTTGTACGTGATAGACGATGTAACTCTATCATAGTGCATAACTGCTTTGACTGTAACACATTGAAGAAAAATATGTTGATGATGATCCTCCTGGCTGCGGCGCATCAAAGATGAAGATAGAGATCCTATCGATTACGACACATCGAAGATGTAGATGATGACGACTACAACACGTTGAAGAAGCAGATGAAGATCGCACATCAAAGATATAGATGATGACCGCACTTTGGAGATGCAGATTATGACAATTGCAACATGTCGAAGATGTAGATGATGGCTGCAGCATGTCGTAGATCTTCCTGGCTGCGACGCATCAAAGATGAAGATGGAGATCCTATCGATTACGACACGTCGAAGATATAGATGATGACGGCTACAACACGTTGAAGAAGCAGATGAAGATCGACATCAAAAATGCAGATGATGACCTCACTTTGGAGATGCAGATTATGACAATTGCAACATGTCGAAGATGTAGATGATGGCTGCAGCATGTCGTAGATCCTCCTGGCTGCAACGCTTCAAAGATGAAGATGGAGATCCTATCGATTATGACACGTCGAAGATGTAGATGATGACAGCTACAACACATTGAAGAACTAGATGAAGATCGCACATCAAAGATGCAGATGATGACCGCACTTTAGAGATGTAGATTATGACAATTGCAACATGTCGAAGATGTAGATGATGGCTGCAGCATGTCGTAGATGCAGATGATGACTGTTACGTTGGAGATGCAGATGATGAAAGTTGCAGCACATCGGAGATGCAAATGATGACGGCTATGGTACGTTGGAGATGCAGATGATGACGGCTGCGACACATCAGAGATGCAGATGATGACGGCTGTGGCACGTCAGAGATGCAGATGATCATCCTTTCGGCTGAGGCACATGGAAGAAGATGAAAATGAATCCTCTTGGCTGCAACACATGGGAGAAGATGAAGATGATGATACTCTCAACTACAATACATGAAAAAAGATGAAGATGATGATTCTCTTGGCTGCTGTTGCGACGTGATCGCAACACGGAATGGCTGACCTCCTCGTTTATTTAATTTAAATAAGTAAATAATTTTGGAGTCACCACCAACCATATTAATGTGTGATTGGTCACTCAAAGGAAAAAATTGTCTACGTAAATTCATGAGATTTAAGTTCAGGAGTTAGTTGTGTATAAGAAAGGTGTTAGCACCCTACAAGACCCATAAAAAATTCATAAAAAAAACAATACTTTTACTCTAATTTAGATTTTTTATTTCAAATTGGAAAATAAATAAATAACAATAATGACAAAACAGTGTTAACTTATTTCATAAGGTAATATGATGAGATAAAATAATACAAAGAAGTTTGAGATAAAATAAACAGTGAGATACATAAAATAAATACAGAAAATAAATGAGATACATGCCAGAATGCAAAATAATGATGAGAAATAATTAATCAAAGCAGGCCAGGCAGGGTAATTGGGTAATTAATTAGCGTATAATGTCATAATTAATTAAGGCATGATGTCAAGATGTTTAATGAATAATTAACCCAGATGTCAAATAATTAAAAGGATGCTAATTAATTAATTAATGCAAATGCAAATAATTAATTGCTCAGTGCCAAATGGGTAATTAAAGTAGGTCAGCATGCTAAACTAATGCAAGATACAAATAAATAACACAGTAGCCAAATTGATGTTAAATAATTATTGCAAGATGCAGTATGCTGATTAATTAATTAACCTTTGAAATGAAATAATTAACAGTAGGGATATTAAAATATTATACATACTAAAATATTATATAGGAGCCAAATGAGACACTAAAAATATTATAGAGGAGCTAAAATATTATACTAGCCAAACAGGATACTAAAATATTATACAGCAGCCAAACAGAACATTAAAATATTATACAAAAGCCAAATGGGATACTAAAAGATTATACAGAAGGAAAGAGATGCTAAATAATTAAAATTAATAGGTGCAAATGGGTATCAAATAATTAAGGCAGATGCAACAAATGGGTACCAAATAATTAAGACAAATGCAAAAAATATAAATAACAAATGAAAAATGAAAAATTAACATAGGGGACAAATGAGTGTCAAATATTTTAAATGTAAATAACAAATGAAGACTTAACACATATGGCAAATGGGTGCCAAATAATTCACATGTAATTAACAAATAAAGAATTAAAAGAGAGGGCAAATGGGTGTCAAATAATTTACATGTAAATAACAAAATAAAGAATTAAAACAGATGGCAAATTGGTGCCAAATCACCCATTTGCCATCTGTTTTAATTGACTTAAATCAAAAAAGCTTACTTGCAAAACAAGCTTGACTTATTCTTTAAATTGACTTAAATTAAAAAAGCTTACTTGCAAAACAAGCTTGCTTATTCTTTCTCAACCCTTTCAAAATCTTCCAAATCACCGCTAAATAGAAATATCTTTTCCTCTCAAAATCTATGATCCATCTCTAAAAAAAATCCTCCTTTAAAAAAATCTCATCCTTCTCTTTTATAGGACAAGGTTGATAGTTTTTTTTTTTAATTATTAGGTGAAGTGGAGTGAAAGAACGGAGAGAAAATGGGAGAAGGTGAGAGAATGGGAGAAAGTGAGGGAGTAGGAGAAAGTGGGAGAGTGAGACTAAATGAACGTGGTGAAAAAGAAAACAAAAATAGGGGGTGATTGAGAAAAAATATGGAGAAAAAACAAACCTTGTTTTTAATTTTTATTTTAATTTATTATTATTATTTTAATTTGTTTTTGTTTTCATTCTTTTGTTTTTTTAAAACATAATATTTAAAATTTAAAATCTAAAAATTAAAATTAAATTCAAATTATTTTATAAAAAATAAATAAATAAATAAATGTAGGATAAAATACGGTATCTACAGTTGCCACATAGAGAAGATGAAGATGATGATCTTCTCGACTGCAACAGATTGAAGATGAAGAAGATGATCTTCTTGACTGCAACAACTTGAAGATGAAGAAGATGATAAATCCCCTCGGTTGTAACACGTGAGAAAGGATGGAGATGAATCCTCTCGGCTGCAACACGCGGGAGAAGATGATGATGAATCCTTTCGGTGGTAACACATGGAAGAAGATGAAGATGAATCCTCTCGACTGCAACACATGGAAGAAGATGAAGATGAATCCTCTTGCCTGTCGTACGTGGGAGAAGATGGAGATGAATCCTCTCGGTAACACATGGGAGAAAAAGATCCTCTCTGCCGCAATACTTGGGAGAAAAGGTAAAGCTCGCTACTTTGCCTTTGCCTTTTTTTTTATATTATAATTGGTCATGAATTTCATTTTTTGTTGAGATTACATCATCACAATGAAGCATAATACCTTTTTTTTCATGCTACTGAACTTAAAGTAAACTTTAAGCTGACTACGTACTCTTTTTATAACATAGGGATAAAGTCATAACGTAGTTCACTTGGTTTTTTTTTCTTTTGTCATTCACCTTTTAAGCTCTTGTGGACTAGAAGCATCATACAGTTTAGGCTCTTACGATAAGGAGCTTTACACATTTAACAAATATTTTCATAAAAAATTTGTTCACCTTTATTTGTAAAATTGGAGAATATAATCAGTCTTGGCTTCACGATCAAGGGACCTTTTGTGTTTATGTCAACAGACAACTTCCTCTTCATGCGTGATGGGACACGACTGTGAATCTTTTCGTCATTGTTTTCATCATGAAGTGATTTTACCTTCAAAGTTTTCATCTCTTTTTCATGTTGATCGCTTGTCATCTTTAGTCAATAAAAAACAGATGTTGAAGGTTGATCTTTCTTCGACGTGGAGATACTTAGCCTTTTGAAAGATGAGGTTCGAGTGGAAATAGATGTTGGACATTAGTTTTCTTCTTCTTTCGTGATCTTACTCAATCTTTGAAATATTGCAGATTGAGTAGTTGAAGGCTTGATACGATCAAAGACAGAATTCCTTTGCTTAATTTCATATGAATTGCTGACTTCTTCAGAAGATGCATAATTGTTTTAGATTTCTGTTATACTGATAGCATGACATGCAACAACTTCTAATACTTCCTTGGGAAGATCATCAAGAAAGCTTCTTGGGAGGAATTCTCTCAAAGTTATCAACTGTAGAGGTTGGAGGAAGTTCTCGTCTTTTTCTTTGACAGGCTTAGGCTTTCGCATCTCTTCTTGTTTTCTTTCCTCTTCTCTTTATGGGAGATTCTTACTTTTGCATGCTTTTTACGGAACGACGACTCTTTTTGAATGAAATTTGGTTGTCTTCTTTTCGATGAGTCACAACTATCCATCCTTCGTCATCATCTTTAACAGGTTTTTCTTTGTTTGCATTCTGGCAGCTGAATAAGTTGCTTATCTAACAGTTGCTCTAACATGTCTGCAACATCAGAGTCAGGAAATGGATAAACATTTTCTTGTCTTTTTTTAAGAGTTGGACATCGCTTTTCCTTGCCATCATGCTTTCCTTCAATTCTTGTTTCTTTCGTTTTAGAGAAAGATTTCAAAAGAGTTGCATGAACAACCATAGACTCATTTATGACACTATTGGCAATCTTTTTAGTGTCATCAATTTCATTCTTGTCACTTCTCATTTTTTAAACCAAAAAATCATTTTCTCCTCTGCGTTTGATACTTAGTTCCATATCATGGGCACGAGTTGCCAACTCTTCAAACGTGAGTGGTTTTATCCCCTGCAAAATATAGAGAAGTTTCCAATACATGCCTTGGGTGCACATCTCAACTGCAGACATTTCTGTGAGCTTGTCTTTGCAATCTAGGCTTAGAGCTCTTCATCAGTTTATGTAGTCGATAACTGGCTCTCCCTTCTGCTGTGTGGTGTTTGTCAACTCCATCATGCTGACGATACATCGAGTGCTGTAGAAGCGATTGAGAAAGTCCTCTTCAAGCTGCTTCCAACTATCAATGGGTTCATGTTCCAGGTCGATGTACTAGTCAAAGGAATTTTCTTTCAAATTTTGAATTGTTTTACCAACAAGTCGCCTCTCGTGCCAACAGTTTCAAATGTTTTGATGAATGAGCAACATGTTGTTTTGGATTTCCCTTTCCATCAAACTGTTGGAACTTGGACGATTGGTATCAATTCGGCATATAAGATTGTCAATCCTCTTTGTGTACGACCTGGAATACAAAGAGAAAGGTTGAACAAGTCCACCATATTGAGTTTTGATGGAGTTTGCAATCATCTCCTACAACTGCTGAACAAACAACGATACAATTGAGGTCGAATTTTGTCGTTGACTTCCTTGCATAACTATCTTTTCTTTGTCAGTATTCTTGACAGTATGTGCATGGCGTAATTTAGCAGCATCACAACGCTTGATGTGATTCTTGAGAGATGCAATCTCATTATCCCTTTCTTCAACAGCCTTTGTGAGCATGTTGATCTTCTTTTCAAACTCAGCCACCATAACCAACATTATATTTGGATGTGGCATCTCCTTATTTGAGTGTTTAGAGGATGAAATTTGTTTATTAATCACAGGATTTTCTTTGATTATAATTCTACCTTTTGGTGGCTTGGACAGTTGTTCCTAAATGTTCTTTGCAATCTCAAAGGATGACATTTTCTCATATGATTGAGTCTCCCTTGAGCGGCTGCGAGTATTTGCTGCTTACGGATGTCGCTTGGAACTTTGGAAGTGTTGCCTTGGGATGCCATGATTTTTTTAGATGTTTTTCAAAAGAGAAAGAGATGAAAGGTAGAGATTGTCCCACCGGGTGTGCCAAACTGTTCACATGAGATTTCAGAAGAAATTTATTTAATGGAATTGAACTTTGTATATTAATTTATATGGTGTTGTGGATACAATCTCTAGTATTTACTCCTTTGATGCTTCCTCTCAAATACAAGATAGAAGCTTTAGAACTTCTTGATTTTCGGTCTTCAGGATGTTGTAGTTGTAAGTCGATCTAAACTTCGATCTCCTAGAATCCAAGAAAAGTTTAATCTTCCAAGTCTTCAATCTTTCAGAAGATGTTGATCTCGAGGTCGATACGAACTTGCGTGTCTTAAGAGGTTGTAGAAGTTTGAATCTTCAATTCTTCAGAGTTTCAGGACTTCAAAGCTTCAATTCTTCCTTAAACCAAAAGATCCTTAAATGAGTGGCAAAGGTCTCTATTTATAGAGAAACTTCATGGGCTTTAAGTGGGCTTGGGCCCATTTGCTTGTTGGGCTTGGACTTGGGCTCATTTGCTTGTTCGACTTGAGCTTGGGCCCATTTGCTTATTGGGCTTGAGCTTAGACTTGGGCCCATTTGTCTGTTGGACTTAAGCTTAGACTTGGGCCAATTTCTTGATGGGCTCGAGTCTCCTTGTTGGTCCAATTTTTCATCAGGGGCTTGCATTGGGTTGGATATGAGAAAACTTAACTATCTAAAGATTCAATCAAATTATAATCATCATAATTTTGCAGTGATGACGTGACATAATTTAATTGGAGAAAATTTCTTACTTAACACATGTTGAAAAAATCTTGGATAAATAATTTTTTTATAGAGAAAATTTGCCAAAAAGATATACATTTTATAAAATATATAATAAAGAATGTTAAGTTGTGGCCTTAATGAAACTTTATAATTTGTCAAAGCTGATCAAAATATCTACAAATTTTCTACAAATTCTTAATAAAAAGAATTTACAAAATTCCTATTTCATTTTAGATCCAACGGACAATATTAGAGATATGACCATTGACTTCCAGTAGATTATAAAGACTTGCATGACGTACTCATCAATTATAATCAAGGTTATAGAAACTTCCTCTAAATTTCCCAATTCATTCACCTCGACAATTCCACACACATTATATATATATTTCCCTTTTTTTTTGGTAATAAACAAAACTTCTTCTGTGTTTACCTTTCAATTCTGAAAACCAAGAACAAAAAACAACCATGTCTCCAACAATTAGCTCCGAAGACTTGTACACAGGATCTTCAAGAAGCTAGACAAGAATGGTGATGGCCTCATTTGCCTTCAAGAGCTCAAGTGGCTCTTCGATCAAATTGGCATCCAAATAAGACTATGGAGGAGTTAGAGTCTTTTCTAGATAAACCGAGCCTTTACTTCGACGAGTTCTTGTTCTGTTACATGTCCATATCCAAACAAAACAAAGGTGAGTGCGAAGAGGAGGATGTACTGGGGTGTCTGGAAGTTGATCATGAGGAAGATATAGAGATCATATGTATGGCTTTTAAAGTCTTTGAAATGAGTGACGATGATGGCTTCATTTCTTGCGACGACACTACTAGAAATTTGAGTTTTATCGACGTAAAATTTGCATCATAAAGAGTTTCAACGACACAGTTTTTGCGTCCTTCAAGCTCCTGTCAAGAAATGCTATTTAGCAACACTTTAAAAAATGTGTCATTAAAGATGCTTAGATGACACCAAAATTGTGTCATTAATACCCTTACCTTGACGCAATAAATATGTCATCATTATCTATAACTCGACACTAGTATATTGTCATCAATACCTTTACATTGACGTGAATATATTCTCATGTTTAATTTAAATGTTTCGTTGCACACAATTCTTGTAAAAAAATGTAATTGCTGTTTTACGCACACCTCAACTAATCTCACAGGACAATCCGCCTGACTCTACAGGATTTGGGTATCAAGGAAACTCGAAGAAAATTAATTCCTAGGTTGGTGGCCTAACTTTTTACCACTAGGCCAACCCACGATAGTTACAACACTGTTTCTGTTTAATAAAGACTTATATGTCGATACTTGTTTGGCGTCGTTATTTTCTCAGTATCAACATATATTTTTTGACATATAAATGGATATATAAATAAAATAAATACATGATTTAACTTACCCACATATGTTTAGAAAGATAATTTTTTTATTGATAATAAAAAAATGTAAATTACATTTTTGGTAAAGGTTTTACAATAATCCAAAAGATAAATTAATAATCTAATAAAAACTAACTCATAAATGGGACTTTGATCGATCTCATGGTCCATGAATTCTTCAACTACCTGCAAATTTGGTGAGCTCCTTCAAACAACAGATGAAGAGCTTGTCAGAGAGAAGGAAAGTTGTGAAGAGCGTTTGCGAAAGAGGGAGAAATGTCGTTGGAGAGCATTTGCGAGAGAGAAAGACAGCGACGACGTGAGATGGAGTAAGATTTTTTTTCAGTCGTGGTTCGCAAGAGGGATGAAAGTGTCGAATTATTGTTTTAAAAGAAAGGTACGGATGAAGGAACACATTGTTTTTTTATTAGGTAATTTTTAATGACACATAATTTATGTTGTAAATTAACAACAAGAAAATTGTGTCAAGAAACTCAATTTGTGTCAAGAAAACACAATTTGTGTCGAGAAATTTTGTTATGAAAAATTTCACATTTTATTTTTAACGACACATTTTATTCCCCCCACCAATTTTTTCTTGATTTCAAGTGTTATTAAAATTCATATTTCTAAATAAATTTATTCGACGACAGTGACTAGATTGGTGGATTTGATGGCAAAGGCTTGTTGTGGTGGCGATGACAGCAGTGGCTGGAGTGTGAAATCGACTGTGGTGAGTGGCAGAAAATTGGAAGGCAAGGGTTCTTCACAACGACGCAGTAGCCCACTTTGTTTGACGAGATTTTTTTTTGCGTTTTTGGTAGAGAGAGAAAAAAATTATATTAAGGCTTCGTTCAACGACAATATTTTTGTTTGAGAGAAAATTTAGGGTTTTTATTTAGTTTTAATTGCGTAAGGGAGGAGAAATTAAAAAATTTTGTAATTTGGGGTTTTTTCATTTGGAAATTTTTTTAATGACACAAAAAATTGTCGTTAATTAATGACGCAAAAATTGTATCAAAACAAATTAAATTATGACAATAGAATTGTGTCAAAAAATAATCCGTATTTTTATTTTAAACGACACAATTTACCTCACCCCATCCATTTTTTATTTTTAACAACACAATGTCTTGATTAGTAGTGTCATTAAAACTCATTTTTCTAATAGTGCGAGCTCAAAAACATGTTGGCAAGGCTTAAATGAGTATGACCAACGTTTTCAAGAATTTTAACGACAAAGAAAAGTTGAGGTACAAGCACTCAAGCATCAAATTATCGAATTAGAAAACCGTTTTGAGGATAGATTTAAAACTATAATGACAGAGATGCATAAACATGTTTTTAGTTGATCGAATTTTGTAGTTTGACTTTTTGTGTATTTATATAACATAAGTTTAATTCCATCCATGTAATTACATATTTTTTCTCTACTTCATTCTTATACTTTGTAATTCAATGTATTACATGTAGATGGATAGTAAAGACAACATCTTGAGATTTATCAACAAACATGCTAAAATGTTTTTTGAGAAAATTTTCAAAAGATATTTCTAATTGTTGATAAAGAAGTTTTCTCAAAAATATTCTAACAGAATCCTTTTAAAAAAAACTTAATGATAAATAATTTAACAATTACTGAATGCATATAATGTTTGAAAAACAACAATTTTGAAATGCAAGATAAATGGTGTTTGAATGACCTAACTATTTTTTGGTGAAATAGTGTGTGCATATATAATATAAAAAAAAATAGAAAGAAAGTAGAAACATCAATGTTACGGTAAAAAAAAAAAAACAAGAAAAATGTGATCACATCATTCTTCATTCCTAAGACATGAAAAGTATGTTTTAATTTTTTTTTTCTCATGTAATTCTAAGGTAAAATCGTTTTCTATAAAAAAAAATAATAATAATAGTACTACACATATACTAAACTAAAACATAGAACTATGTATAATTTGTACACAAGCTTGGATTTATATAAATAATATATAACATGAATCAAAAACATGTAATAATAAAGTTTTATTATACATAAATAATGTTGTCAATCATTTCAAATAACCCTCCTTTTAGGAATAAGTTTAAGAGTTTCATACTTTTGCAATGTTACACCAAGCCTTCCATTCAAATCCAACTTTGATAAATCTTCACCATTAGGAAGTGACCATTCAAAGTTGTGAATTAATGTGGCTAA
>JBBPDI010000032.1:18689406-18700003 GCA_037974545.1 Cucumis variabilis
GGACTACAAACTCACTTGGTTTTGTATCCATGATTTTTGTAGTTACTTTTAGTAACACATTAGAGGTCCTTAAATAACTTCTCTAATTTTCTGGGGTAAGGCAAGTAAAGTTGCTTTTGAATTAATTTTTACTGAAGGGATCAAAAGTTTCTAACTTCTGCTGCAAAGACCCATTGGCTAAGGCTTGGTTAGCTTGCGAAGTACAGACATCATGGTTACAACTTTTTGCATTCTCCATTCATAATACGATTAGAAAAGTGATTTTCGTCATTTTAAAATTACCGTCAAATATACCATGCATTATATGTTCGTTAATAATCACAAACGCTTGAGATAACATTTGAGTTGGATGAATTAATGCCATATATATCAAACGAGAAAATAACTTTGTGTCGGTTTCATATGCCGTATCAATATGAACTCCATCTCATATCCTCATACTCTAACAAATCAAATGGATCAATCAAATATCTTTGGCACAATATATATGTGTGTCATTTTAAGCGTAATCCAAATGGGTGATAATTATAAAAATGATAAAATTGAATTTTTGTTTTTTAGGCTTGAGCTTATAGAACTATAGTCGTAGTTGGCCTAAGAAAAGTTTTGAAATGGGATAATTTTGAATTCTTTCTTGGTTGATAGGATTGTTTATTGTCTATAAATGCATGCATGAAACACGTTATAATTCAAATACAACAAAATCTTCAGTCACCTTTATAATCATATCATGGAAGAATACATTGTTTAGTTTGGATTCTCTCAACTTGTGAAAAGAGAGGATATAATTACATAGAATTTTCCAATAACAAAAGAATATATTGTTTGGATTGGATTCTCTCAACTTAAAAGAGAGAAAATAACCGCACAGAATTTTCTAACGTAACACCATTATTCAAATGGGTGTATTTAAAACTCTTAAGACATGTTTAAATTTATTGGAGGTTCCACAACTGGAAAAACATTAATTCTATGACTTCTTAACTTTTTACATTGAAGTCCCTACAACTAAACAACTTTACTCCGTATTGATTGAATAATTTAAATTGTAACAATAAACTCAATTCACGAAATGTATCCGTTCTTGCTTATAAGCGTGATCCAAAATTGATTGACATGACCAATCCATCTAATAGACCAAACTGACCTTACCAACCTCACCTTTAGGTTAAACTAAAAACACTAGTAGCATACACTAAAAGTGTTTGCACTCAAAGACACAATGAGTTTTGAATCTATTATATAGCGTGTAATTCATGTGATATCATCACGACAATGACCTCGACTATGATTTAAAGCATAAGAATTCAACTTTTTTTTTTCTTTTTGCCTTGGGAAACAAAAAAGATACCCAAAATTGCTTAAAGCTTAAGCGAACAGTTTGATTACTAGACAGCAGCAGTGTTTAAATGTAAACAGTGATACACATTCACAAATTGGAACTTATAAAAACCTTAGCTTATGAATGAAGAGGAAGTGGGTGAAGTGAGAAACCAAGCTAGAAAGGAAAAGAAGTGGTGGGTTCAGTGAGCAAATCAGTTGTAGGGCAGCCCCACGTTGGGGATGGCTTTGGAATTACTTTGGTAACCCTTAAGTTTTTTTTTTTTTTTTTTTTTGAAATTGTTTCAAACTAAGTCAATTTTCTTTCATTTTCTTACTGGAGTTTGTATAATAATTGAATTTCTTTTTGTCAAATTTAAGAAACAAAAACAAGTTTTCCTATTTTTTTTCTTTTAATTGTAAAGTTAAATCTTGGTAAAAGTAAATAACAAAGCAATAAACTTAAGACATTATAGACTTAACTTTCAAAAATTAGGTATTGATTATTTGAAATTTTAAGGTTAATTCCATAGACTTATTAGCCCAATGGGGCTGCCCAGTGACTGCTTTTGGCTTAATTTTGTATTGAGGTTAATCCCTATGAGACCTTATTAATTGGGGCATCCAATCACAAGGGAAAAACACCTTAAAAGGTAATAAAAAGTATATGATATATCGTGGTTGTAGTAATCTTCTTCTTCTAATGATTTTCGCTATTTTTTCAAATATAACCATAACATCATAGGCCCAGAGTTTGAAATTCAGATTCCGACATTTTCCTACAACTTATCAACATCATTCAACTTGTTTAAAAACTTATTAAAGTGAAAGCCGCTCTCACAAAACCATTACAAATCTTTTCAGTATGCTTTATCCCCACTCACATGTTTCATAAGAAAATATTTCGTGAAAAAAGTACGCTTAACTTTGGTGTTCCTATTATCAAACCACCAAACTATTTTGCAGGTTGATCTTTTTCTTTGTAGCTGTCGTCCGTTCAATTGCTCAATACTTTATCTGCTGATTCAAAGCTTCTGTCGGTGCTGAAATTTTCATTTAAACGTAGCTGTTCCAACAAAAACTCTACATATATTAGTTTTCATCCATTCCCATGCCCTATTATTCGAATATAGGATGGTAAAATAGTGTGTGTATATGGCAAAGAAAGAAAAAAAAAAAAAAAAAGAAGAAAATCTACAGAGACTAAATTGAAAATACTATATAACTAAAGAGTACTGTATATACTTAAAAATTTCAAGGTTTTTTTTAGGTAAGAGATGGGTATGGAAATGGTGAAAATGAAATGAGGTTGATATACAAAAATACGTGAGATTAGAATAAAAAGGTTATATAATTGATTAAGCAAAGAAGATAACTCCATGTTTGGAAGTGTACAAAAGCAACCAACATTTCTAACTCCATGCATATAAACACACAAAAAAATGTGTATCTAATAGTGATATAGATGACCCACAAAAAAAAATGTCAAACTTAAATACACAATTATTAAAAAAAAAAAAAAAGCAATCGTAGTTTAGAAATCCTGCAACAAAGGCAGCGACTTCGTCTTCAACTTCCGATCCTGAACTTCCTGGTCGAGTATCATCTAATCAAAGCAGTTTAAGAAGAATGGTTCATCAAACAATGTTTATTGAAGAAAAGCTTGCAATATACTATACTAAGTTATATATTATATCAATTGAATTAAAATATATAAATTGTTGTAGAAGAACCCTTGAAATATTTTTTTAGCCTTTGGTTTAATTTTATGAATGACATTTTTTTCCCATAAAAAATTTGAAGAGACTTTTGCAAACAAGTTGCATTAGAGGACATTTGAATTTGATTAGGCAATTTTGTTTTTCAAAAAGTCATTTTTATTTAAATACCTTTATAAAATTATCAACGTTCATTTGTTATGTACTTTCTCCAAATTGAAGCGTTTTCACATTTAAGTTTTTTTGTTTTGATATAATCAAAGTGCTTTTATTATAGAAGAAAACTATGAAATACAATGAACTGGTTGCTGGAGTGATCAATAAAGTTGGTGGTTGCATGATTGTTGTTGGATGTCACACGTTAGAGACGAACATTGAAGTTGGCTGCCAGAAGGGAGTAGTTGAAGTTAATCAAGAGGTGGTCGTTTCACCAAGATTGAGAGTTGGAGGTGGTCTTTGTTGGAGTTAGCCACTAGAGTTTGGTTGCATAAGTGGGTTCGAAAGTTGGTTGTGACAATCAATCGACAAATGTTGATTTTCCCGAATAATTAGTTTGGGTGTCAGAACAAGTAAGTGTTTGTTGGAGTTAGTTGTTAAAACAATCCACATTTAATTGGAACCACAAACAACACCCTACTATTTTCTTTTACACACTTAAGCTAAGTCACATTCACTAGTATGTACCTTAATTAGATTTGTTTAAAGTTATAAAGAGTCCAACAAAACTTAGTATCATTGTTAACCTAAGCATAATTATTTCAACTAGTTTAGACATATGCTCTCATAATCTAGAGAACAATGATTTAAATTGTTCACTCAAATATGTCCAACTCAAAAATAGAATTACAAATTCACATGGTTAAGAAAATCTAACGAATAAAGAAAACATAAAATAATAATAAAATTAACACATAGATTTATATGGTTCACTAATAGTATGTTAGCTAAGAATCATTGTATTAGAAATATAATTCAGAATACAGAATAGAAGTGCCTCTAGAATTAAAGAATTTATACCATGCACTTCTCCTAAACTCTCTAAGATTAAAAAAAAATGTAAATAACATATAAAGATGGCAAATTAACATTGTGTTAGGGAAAACTTATTTAAACTTTAATATGTTATATAGAGCCTAAGCATGGTAGACAAAAATATATAGATTATTGTAATCCATGAAATTGAAAATATTGAACATTTTGTAGTTCGAAACCATATGTAGTTAGAGTCTTTCTCAACTGTACAACTTAAAAGACCAACATGACTGAACCTCACACTACCATATCGAGAATAAATAAGAGGCTAAAAGATTAAACCATAGCCTTTGCAATTTTGAAAAATAATATACAAATCCAACTTTTATATATATATATATAGATAGCGTTATAGGTAGTATTAGCATTCAATTAATGTCTCTATTGATTTGTTTTAAATATATGATGGATTAAAATATCTCATAATGATTAAATTTGAGATGTGGTGTGAAAATTCACTTTCAGTAACACATAAATACATGTCGATAAAAATATTAACAATGTGTAAATTCATAGTATAGCCGATTAGCAAATGGTTTTAGTCACAAATTTACCGCGCTCTAGTAAAACCTAACATTTAAATATTATTGTGATATCTAAAGCTTGTCATTGTTGTATGTACCTGGTTGTTTCATAGAGTGATATTGCAATTAGTTTGTCTATGAAATTGTAGTTTTAGCCACTGTGTAAGCTTGTTGCTAAATTTGAATTCTTGGTCATTATTGCAAACATATCTTCCAAACCTGAGTAAGTGTAGTAAAATTTATAATTTGTGAAATTTTAAGCTATTGTTTTTACTAAAACTAAGATTTACGCTATGTTGAATTTAATCGATGATCAATTATACTTTTAAAAAATACATCAAATCAAGTAAAAGATGAACAAAATTAATGTAAACACCATTACAAAGTTAACCTAACACAAACTTGGTCGTATGTTAATTTGAAGCATATAAAAGATCATTAGAAACAAAAAGAGGGAAAATACAAACTCAAATTATTCGCATTTCCACCAAAACTAAACTCACCAACATGAGGTCTTTAACTCTAAAAAATTGAGGTCTTAACTCGTCTCTCGATCACCACAATCCCCTTCAGTACTCTATCCCTTCCCCTTTGTTAATACTTCCATTGACATCTTTTCATGGAAGTCTCAAATTTATGTCTACATCAATAATTATTTAATAATACCTTGATGTTAAGTGAGCTGCATTTAATTTCTTCATATTCCACACTCTATGCTTTTTCCTTCCCTCAAGATTGCAAAGAAAGAATTTCTGATTCAATACTCCAAATTAGGAAAAGAATACTTGGAGATATGGATATAGTCAAGGATATGTAACATGGAAGGTTTCTTTACTTTTATCTTATTAATTTTCTTTTAAAGACATCTATATTAGATATATAACAACAAGAAGGGGACCCAACTACACGGGGGCTAAAGCATAAAGCAGAACGTACAACAAGACAGCAAACGTCCAAAGGAACAACTCTCGAACTCAAAGCATTACACAAAACCAGTCAAAGATAAGAAAAAGAAACATAAACAGAACAAGCAAAGACTAGAGAAAACAAATCGTTAGATTTTTTTAAAAAAATATATATTTTAAAATGAACATCCATAGCATAAACCCTCAAGCATATGCCTTTGTTCCAAAGGGTTTTTATTCTCTTTATCTCAAAGTCAGAGTAAGTGCATATAAAAGCTTGTGGAAGGTTTAGGGTTTCAAATGGCTTCCAGTGAAAGGATGGTTCAAATAAGCAAATCAGTCTTAGGGCAATCTCTTTCTTGGCAGGTTCTTGGCTTTTAAATTATTCATCACAATACACATATATGTGTGTATATATATATTATATTTATATCATTTCCTATATAACTTGCCAAAGGAGAGTTGCCCTATGAACTGCTATAGCTTAGTGATTAACTTCTTATGTATAAAGGTATGTCCCTTTCTTCTCACTTTTTCTTTTTACCATAGTTTGTGATTATTATTCTAATTCATACAGATGTTTATATGCATAAAGACGTGTTTGCTAACTATTGTTACATATAGTGACTCGGGGGAAAGAATTGATTGTAGTGTAAAGTTCAACAACAACAAAAAAAAAAAAGTCATGACCTTCTTGCTTAAGTGAATGATCATATCTTACCATTTTGGAAATACATAGATGTCTTGTTGTCTCTTATATACATATATATACACACATATACATATACGCACATATAAATATTAAGATTCAAATCAGATTTGGGAGTTTTACTGGTTTGGAGTTGAAGTGAAAATAAAGAAATTAAAGAAATATCCATGAAAACCAAAGAACTCTCTATAGCTTTGTATACATATATTTAGTATTGTTTTATAGATTAAAAGGTATACTTTTAATTTCATGATAGTTATTATGTACCTATATAGACAGTTGTTAATTAATATATATAATGTGTGTTAGTGAATTTATAACTTCCTTAAAGTTAGAACTTGAAACGGTTAATTATTTGAAATTGAAGAAGTTGAATCGTAAAATGTTATGATTATACCTTTTTATAGTAAGCCTAAAATATTAATCAAAATAGCAAAGATACTGATGAGTAACCATTTTATTTATTTTTCTTTTTTATTTTCGAAATGTATGCTTGTTTTTTTGTCAATTCTTATTAAAGATCACTCTCTTACTTCTGATATTGAAGTATGAAAAAGACCCAACAGGTGAAAAGCAATTTTAATTGAGGAAGCAAAAACATTCAAGAATTTGAATACACGACCTTAGAACATCCAAATATTATAAGATTAAATAGATGATTATCCTGTGAGATCAGTTAAAGAAATTTTCTAATTATTTATAAAGCAATAAGTAAAACATGTTTAATAAGTTATTTGAGTTATCAATTTTATGTTTACTAAATTGCTATATTTTTCAAAACTTGCATAGTTATTAGATATAAATTTAATTAATGGGGAAAGTATGGACGATCATCAAATGGAGGGTCTACCTAGCTCCTGTTAGGTTCTTCGTGGAAAAAAATTCTAATACTTCGCTAGTATGAAAAATTATAAATCAGTTTATTATTGAAACAGGATCATTTATCAATTCATAATATAAAAAATTGATATAATCACAATTAATTATAACTTGTCAAATTATGAATGAAAATAGTCGACATTACTGTTGTACTAGAAATTTTTCTGTTACAACCGTCTCACCCACTTATTATCTTGTGTGCTCATTGAGCTTTGATGATGAGAAATTTATAACTACAAGTGAAGGGCATTTCCTATACTTTTTGGGCTCTTTCTTGCATTCTTAATCTTTCTTGGGCATCAAAATCATGATCATTCTAGGGGCCATGGTTACTCTCTCTATACATTTCTTACCATAGGGAAGGGTAATATTGGAAAAAAAAGAGATATCAAGATTGATGTGATTGGTACCCTTCAAATAATTTTGAACTTTTGGTTTATTTGATCTAATTTATCAATTTATTTTTTTTAAAAAGTAAAATATTAAACTTTAATCGGAAAAAATTATCTCAGAATGAATTGGGCCCTTAAAAAACATTTTGTAGTGATAGAAATTTATAGAATTTTTTTTTAAAATCAATTTAAGCTATGTTTATCAAAATCATACACAAAGAAATTGTCCTTTATTTTCTAAATTGTTATTATAAGTTTAAATATTTCCTTTTAAAGTTTCATCCTTATAGAGGAATATAAAATTTTAATATATTTTATAAATATTTTTGACAATTTTATTATTTACAATAATTTTAAATTTTATAAATATTTTTGATAATTTTATTTTACAATGATTTAAAAAAAATGATGACTAAAATAATTAAAAAATGAAAATGTAATTTATGACAGATTTTTCTAATGAATTAAAAGTAAGGTTTGACAAAAGATGAACAAGCTTAAGCAATGATTGGAATGACAGTCAAAGAATTCCTTCTTTTTCTTTTTTTTTTCTTTTTTCTTTTTTCTTTTTTCTTTTAATTTTTCCTTTTTGAAAAATAAGTATATAATATAATTTTATTTTGTTGTTTTTCACTTTTTTGAACATCATAAATTAAGGTGGTGTGTGTGTGTGTGTGTGTGCAGATGCAACTTTTGCTTTTTCATCATTTTCTTAAGGACAATCATTTTTCATTGTGTTTTTTTCAACATCTCTTTTCTTTAGATCTTGACTTTTCATTCCTCACTAACTCACCCACAGTGGAATACATAATTAGTAAAATACACTATTTTATGGTCCATTTTAAAGGCCACTAACAAAAAGTTTATATTAACAAAATACTAATATATACTTCAATTTTCAAACACTCTACTGCTATATTTTATATGTAATGTACATAAGTAATTATTCTGCCACTTGTTAAAAGTGTAATCGAAATTTTTGATCGGAAGAAGAACGATGATTTTAGTTTAAAAAAAGAATAACAGAATTATGGGTATATAAATGTGAACAATTATCTTGTTTGGTGTGAGACATTTGTTATGGTATCAAAAGTAAAAATTATGTTCATAGTATATATCAGTGGAAAAATTATACAATACGGAGATAGGTAGAGGTTTTGTTGTTCTTATCCATTAATTAATATTATAACCAGGGTCTAAACCTATACGTGTAAGTGAGATCCTCGATGATTTTGAACAAAAGTAGTGAGTCTTGTGGGATGAATTTCCAGATTAGACAAAAAGGGTTTGGAATGTGGTAAGAAAGTAGAGATCTATCAAATCAGTTGGATTTGGACGGAGAGAGTAGACTTATCAAGTCGAGTAGACTAGGAAGATTTAGAGATATATCTCTGTTTGATATTTGGTTGCACGATCTTGATAAGAGCAAAATGGTCGAAAGTGGAGGAACGAGGGGAGTTTGAAAGAAGGATCTCGTTAGGAAGTGCAAGCAAAAGTCACACATTAGTTAGAAAAAATTAATAAATAATCATGGATATATAGTTGTGAACAACTATCTTCATTAGTGAGAGACTATTTGGATGGTACTCAAAAGGAGATGGTGTACAACTAAAGTAGACAATAGCAAACCATCGTATAAAAAAAGTAGATTTTCATTGTAATCTTGATTATTGTTACTTAATTACATAAGACATATTATCAAGTTTCTTTTTTTTCATATTATCGATTCTGACTAGTTCAAGATGTTAAGACAAGGCCATTTATCTTATTTGAACAGTCAAAACCGTTGAATGGAGTTTGCACAAAATTTATCAAATAGTCACTTGGAATTTGGTGTGTATTAAAACTTTGGTCAATTTGAAACTATTAGAATAATTTCATTCATAATTATATTGTTAAGAAAAGTAAAAAAAATAAAATATTTACTTTGAATCGCATTCAAACCACGTACATATTCCAACTTTTGTTTTAAATTACAAAATTGTTAAAAATAATTACAAATATAACAAAATTATCGTAATCTATCTACTAATTATAAATCACAGTAATCTACGATTTGAATATATCACCAACCTATATCATATCACATTGTTTTTCTTTTCTTTTCTTTTAAAGTAAAAACATATCTTCTCGCAAAGATTTCCAAAATTCTGATGTTTTCTTTTCCAAGTGAAATTTAATCTCTTCCAAACTTTTTTTTTTAAAAGAAACTTTAACCAAATAACATTTAAATAGTAACCAACTTGAAACTTGAAAGAAACATTTAAACATTAAATTACTAATAGGATGTGCTCATGCATAGTATATATATATTGATTGACTATATAGAGACTGAATTGAATTTATACAACTAGAAATTAGAAAACAATATTATGTTATCATTTTTAAACTATAAAATTGTTGGTCCATATCCTTAAATATTTGAATAAAACCTTTTAGAGAAATGACAAATTATATATAGATATATGTTTGTAGTGTAGAGTTTAGGTCCTTGTGAGGTTAACAGCTCAAATGAGAAGTGATCAATAATATAATTCACATTTAGAACAATATATAATGCAGCTGGAGATGGGTATGATTTATGAACAAATTTTCCACATTGTGTTCAACTCCACATAGAGTACTCCAATTGTTATAATGTAATGTGGAGACCTTTTCTATAATTAGTTCAATATTAATTTTTTAAAAAAATTACAATTTAACCATCTAGAAAATTTTATAGTAATAAAAAAATTATGATTTGTTTTCAAATATATCAAAACTAACCCACGTATTTACATAAATATAAAAAAATTATAATTTATTTACATAGGTCATGATTAGCTACTCTATTTGAGTCTATTTAGGTTATGATAGATACAAATAATAGTTTATCACAGTCTATCATAATTGATATTTTTATAAATTTATAAATATTTTAAGTTTTTTTTTTAAAAAATAATAGTTTTTATAAAATATATATTCATGTTATATTAAATAATGTTTAATCACCTTGACATAAGAATTGAGAAATGTGAATTTCCATTTTCTTTTTCCTTTATTCCCAAAAGGGAGTTCGCCACCAACATAAAATAATAGAGTTTCTCCAACCCCTTTTCTTTGTGAACAAGTCTAGGAT
>JBBPDI010000032.1:18854408-18867141 GCA_037974545.1 Cucumis variabilis
AATTTGTAAACAACAATGCGAGGATTCCGTGGACTTCTCCCTTTGATTTTTCTAAGCGGCGAGGAGGGTAATATTGGTAAACTTAATCAAATACGGAGTTTATTTATTCAATTCAACTATTTAAGGTACTCAAATTTTATTTATTTATATATTTACTTAATTAACGAAGCATTACAATTTTCGCTTTTTAGATTATTCAATGTTTTTTACTAATTATTTTATTCAAATTCTTAATTAATTTCTAAAAGTAAAATACTAACTCTCTCTCTCTCCCTCTCTCTCTCTTTGCAACATTACATTTTAAAGTTATATTTAAAACTTAAAAAAAAATCATATAATAAATAAACACTTAAGTAGTTTTTGGAATATATTTAAATGTTAAACTCCTTTAATAAAAAAAGGTTTAAAATAATAACTTTTTAATAACAATTATTTTTATGTGGTCAATTCGAAAGAACCTTCCTTTTGTTGAACGGGGTTGGAAAAGTCCGTTTCCTGCCTTTTTAGTTTATTTTTATCTTTTTATATATATATATATATATATATATATATATATGCATAGATTGGTTAATATGATATTTTGTTTTGTTTCTTTTGAGAGGTTTAAGCTTTTTTTCCTTTTTCTAATTAAAAGAATTGACCATCTAACAAAGATTATTCACGGTGATAATTAGCTATTTAACGGATAACTTTCTTAAACATAATTTTGTTGACTTTTTTTTTTTTATAAAAAAATTTAAAGGTACTTCGAGAGGTACCAATCCCTCTAAACCGATCGATATTTTTAAGTGTAATTGAAAAGAGAAAATTTTGAATCACAAATTCTTGAATTAAGCAGTTATACACACTTTAGACTTATAAATTTTATTTCTTGTCTTCTCTTTTATATTTAACAATGTCCAAGTTTTTCATCCTTTATAATAGTAGCAGAATTGTTCATCCAAAAGCTTATTATCACTTTCACAAGTAATATACGTTTTGACCAAATGTTTTAATGTCTATCGTCTTGGTGCATCTTGTCTACGATCGATACCAAAGATAAATAAAAAAATCTAACTTTTTTTAGTGGTACATTCAAATTACTATCATTTGTTTGAATATCGTACATTTCTCAAAATCTCATATAATCTTATCGTAGGTATTTTCCTTTTTTCAAATGTTGTAAAATTAATCTAAATTACAATTCAATTTTTTATCCTATTCACTCCTAACTTGTATACTATCCAAATTTTCTATTTAAGGGGCCATAAACTTGTGAACACCACAAAAACACTACATGATGAAATAAAAAATCAAAGTTTGTAATTATAAAAGATAAAAGTTAAATGAATATTTAAATTAAATAAGAAAATCAAAATAAGTAATCTTTGATTTTTGTTTTAACATGTAGCAATAGTAATAAAAAAAATATATTGTAGTTTGAAGATTATCAAAATTGGAATGGGATGAAATCTTTTGTTAATAATGTATTTGGTTCAATACTATTTAGTGAGTATGATTAGAAAACTTATATATAAAAAGTTTTTAGTTTAAATCATGTTAAAAGCAGATTATATATATATATAAATAAATATAAAATTAAATATTAGATTGGTTTTAATTGATAACCTAAATTTGAGAGCGATTTTAAACATGCCAAATTTTAAAAAGAAAAAAGTTGTAAAAATTTAAGAATCAAACACACAGTCACGTGTACACAAAATTTTACATAACCTATGATAAGTATGAACGAGTTGATTTATAAGTTTGAGAATAAAATTCACGATTATCCTAACAAAAACTTCAAGTAAGCGAGTCAAACAATCTTTAACAATAATATTAAGATCTAATTACATGTTACTCCTCACATTAACACCACGTACGTTGAAAAGTAATCCATCAACGACATATTACTTTTGTTATTATTGGAGTTTGCATTGAAATTTGTAATTAAATCTTGTAATCTGATTGAATATGAGAAAATGTGTTCAATCGAATTACTGTTGAAAATTAGACAAAAGCCACTACCTTTACTGCTACATTCAGTACAGTAACAATATGAAAACGATGAATTTGCCACATTATCGTTATTATTAAAATAGAATAGTAATGATAAAAAGTAAAGATTAATAGTTTTAGGTAAATATAATAAATAACGATTATATGCAATTAAAGCCGTATTATGATTGAGGTATGAAATGAGAATTGAGATCCCGTTTTGATTAGGGATTAAAATGGGAAAATTGAGGAAAAGAAATGGGTTTGTGTTCAATCGACGAAATGTAAAATAATTTAATGTGAGAAAATAGGAAGGTAGGAAATTGTAAATATGGAAAAAGGGAAAAAAAAACAATAGCATTATTTTTGGAGGTTAAAGAAAAAGGGAAGAGAAAAAGAAATTTAGGAATTACTAAAGAAGTAGGGAGAAGGCAATAAATGAAAGGCAAAATAATTAGAAACAACAACAACAACAACAATAATAATCAAAAAAAGGCAACAGAAATAATTACCCTAATAATAGTAATAATAAATGTAGAGGGAAATGGGGATTGGTAACAGTTGCCGCTGGAAAGCGTAGCTGTAAGAAATCTACGAATAAATCATGGAATGGGGATGACCTATCACTCACACCTAAATATTTCATTAGTATTAATCATTTACACACCTAAATTACCAAATTAACCCTTTCTTTTTTACCATGATTTCCATTTTTTTTAATTACAATAATTGAAATAATAATAAATAAGAAAGTTTGGAGTTCAATCTAGTGAAGTGGAATGTTAAAAGGAGTTTAGTGGGGAAATGTGACGTCCGGAGGGGTAAGCTAAGAAAGGAGAAATGGGAAAGCGGTGGTTTCTCCTCTTCCCCACTAAATTCATAATATTGTTCCATCAAAGTCGTTTTATGCATTTTTCTTGAGGATTCTCTTGTCGTTTTGAAGGGGACTAAACACCTCTATTTGTCTCTCTATTTTTTTTTATTATAGAATTTTAGTTTTCAATTAAATGATTTGACTCTTTTTAGTTTAAATAATTTAGTTGAGATTAACAAAATTCAAACTATATTCATTTCTTTCAATGAGTAATATATTTCTTTTTTTTTTCTTTTTCAAAAATTGAATAATTGACATTGTATATTTAAACATTGTAGGAATAAATTAATTTTAGGAAAAAGTGAGAAAAACTAAATCCAAGCAATCACACTTACTGCTCAAATAAGTACTGACCAATTAATAATTTGACTTATCAAATTTAATATTGAATTGTTGAAGAATATGAAAAACTTTAGAATTTTAGGTCCTCTCACATCAATTCTCTTACCATACAAAAGTTTGTGGTAAATTCACCCTTAAGTTTTTTACTTATTGACCTAAAACAACTCAGAAATCTTAGAAAAGATCCTTCAATTACTTTCACTATAATGACTTCACATAAAGTAACTAGAATTCTATACTTACAAATTCTCTCTAGTTTTCATACTTTATCATTTAGATGTTAGAAATTATGTGACAAACACCACACACAGACACATATGTTCAAGTTTTCTATTTTGTAGATCATGTCCTTCTTCTTTTCAACAAATTTACTACTGTTATCACGTAAAAATAAAGTGCACTCACTCCCACAGTATGTTAATTAACACACTGTTTTTTCTATAGCACTTCAATTTATTCTCGTATATTTAAAACATGTTTTGGATTAAGAGATAAGAGCATTGTCTCATCTCAAATTCTTTTTTTTTTTTAACAAAGGGAGAAAAAAAGAAAAATTCAATTTTACCAATTTAAAAGATATTTAAATGTAAAGACTTGGTTAAAAGTTTCTATCAGGACTATTTGTTTTAACTTTTTATATTATTTTTTGCTCATCACCGACACACAAAGGAAAGGCTTTTTCTATATATTAATTTTCCTTCCGAATTACTCCAACGTCAAACTGTGTGCAGAAGAATTTCTTAAAACTTCAAAAATCAAAAGTATTAAAATATCAAATTCAATTTTGTTTTAAAAAAACCCAACAAAATTATATTTCAATATCAAAATTTTATATAACAAACAAACAAATGAACCCAACTACATACTAAAACAGAAATAGTTTATCAAAATTGCTAGATGTTCATCAATTCATCACTTTTATGACAGTGTTCTAAAGCCCTAAACCTTCAAATTCTATCGTATTGAACACATATAAAAATGTTAGATTATACGATGATAGAAATCTACGAGTTTCTAAATATTTGGTTGGAAAATAATTTAGAAATGACATGTAAGTAAATTTGTAATATATTTGATGTAGAACAGGTGTTAAATGGAGCGGAAATACGTTGGGTTGATGAAGTGGGACGGCGAAAAGTTCATGGAATGTTGAATTAAATAATACATAAATTAAGAATACAAGATCATAGAATTAAAGAAGAAAGAAAAAGAATTTAATATTGGAGTCAAAGCTAATTATTTCTTAAATGTTATTGATTTAACAACTGTAGACATGGTAACAAAATCAATTAAATCCAATTATTGACATGAATCACAAAGCTTTTAATTTATTAGCCATAAATAACTATATGGTTTTGATTAATTATTATTATTATTAATGTAGAACATAGGATTTGATAACTTAGTTTATCTTTTTTTTTTAAAAAAAAAGTGATGGGTTCCAAAATTGTTCCTTTTATTTCTTTATTAGGTGGATGATACATGCATAACATCTATTATTCTAGTCGAAATTAAAATATATTTATTGTGTCTATCAATTAAAAGAATAAATAAATAAGATGTGAAGTGGTTTTGTTTTTAATAAAAAAAAAATAGAAGAAACAAAAACCAAAAATTAAAAAGTTCAAATTAACCATGTGTAAAATTAAAAGATTTATTAGACACAAAATTAAAAGTTAAAAAAGATTTTTTGAATCATCCAAATACTATTCTTGTAACTCAACGTAATTTATATTAATATTAATAATGTGATGTACTACAACACGATTAGAAAATATTGACGTTCTAAGAGTATAATTTAGTTAATATCATTAACTAAAAATAATAAACTCTAAAAGTGTTATATTATACCTAAAGAGACAGAATACTAAATAATAGTCAATATAAACATAATTTTAGCAAGTATATTATATCCCACAAAGTTCCAAAAGTTTCAAATTATTAAGTTTAGAACTTAGATAATAAATGTATGAAAAGTAATGTGGGATATGATTGATTGGAAATATGATCCATATATATCATATTCTTGAGATGATCATAGGGTTTTGCTCTCTTGGCTTTTTGTCACATATTCAATTACTATATCATATCATAGCAGCTTTCATTTTATAGTAATCTCTTCAATTTGTTTGCTCATATTTTTCTTTTGCATGTGACATGTCCATTATTTTTCATAACTAGGGCCTTCTAGTGTTGTTATCAACAATTGAAGTCTTTGTTTGATAATATAATAATAGAAATTTCATTTTCCAAATATTATAAAAGAAACATAACACCTTTTATCCATTCCAGAGGTGGAAGGTCATTAGTTCGAAAAAAAAAATTGACCTTTAATTGCAAAGGATGTGACCATTGAATAAACCTAATTATAAAATCAAATCAAATCAAATATTTGGCACACCCATATTCTAGAACTTTTTATTTAAAATTGTAGGAAATAGTAATTAAAATCGACATAAAATATTTACATTTCATAATAAAATTGTGTCTCGACAAGTTTTTGCTTGTTAATAAATTTGTTGAGTAGACATTTCTTTTATACATGGCTCTCTCTCTGAATTCTCCTGCACTTACTCCACCTGAACACCTAACCGTCGGCTCACTGCCTCTAAGACGAACAGCTTCACCTCCGAACACATGTCGATTTTCGGCTGGAATCTCACAGTATTAACTCATGCATTTACTTCATCAAATCTTCCATCTCCCAGGCAGATTTACTCATTATCATCATAAACAGGTACATATTTCAAACTCCTCTTCTATTCTAGTATCTTTTCGTCTACTTCCCTCGTATTCTCCACAAGCATTATGGCTCTCCTCCGACAACTTCCCCGATCATGCTCCATTGAGAAAAAAGACTTTGTGATTTCTGTTGACAACCGGTCCCGAGAGCTGAAAATTCTTATAACAGAAATGAGACCCTACAAATCCTTCTTCATTGCTGTCACGTTGGAATCCTTAGAATGGCTAAAGTCAACTTTCAACACCCTGCTGGATACCCAGAGAACGACAAGATTCTTCTTAGAAAAGAGATTTGGTGAGAATTGCTTGTGGGTCCAAAAGACACAAAATAGAAAAGGTTACTTGGCATAAATCTTTAGAGTTGATGACAGAGGCGAAAGTCTTGCATATTAGTCCCTCAAGGAATAGACAAACAAGGTTGGGCCCAGTCACAGAAATGTTGACATTAAGAAAGGAAGTCACGCACAAAAGAAAGACAACAACAAATGCAGAGGTCAGAGGTAAAAAAGATTCTTCATATAGCTCATCATCTAAGTCAGACAGTCCACGTCGTACATATGTCGAAGTTCTGACCAAAGGCAGCTCATCCGACTCTGATTCCCCTAAATCATGCATCCTTGATGTAAAAGGAAAAAAGAAGGAAGAGATAGTATCTGGATCTTTTGAAATTTTTGAGCAAGACAGTGGTGATTACAAGGAGATGCTTTCATGATGATTGGAAGAAAATAATGGTAAAACTCCAAGAACAGCTGGATCTAAACATCACATACAAACCCTTTCATGCAGAAAAGGCAGTGGTTATGCTTGAAGAAAAAAACTCGGTGAACCTCTTATGTAAAAATAGAGGATGGACAACAGTTGGAAAGTTCTATGTCAAATTTGAGGCCTGGAGCTTAGCAAAACATGCTACTCCAAAGCTTCTGCCGAGCTATGGTGGATGGGTCAAATTTAAAGGTATTTCACTTCATGCCTGGAATTATTCATCCTTTTACCAAATAGGCGAAGCATGTGGTGGTTTTGTGGAAGTTGCCAAAGTAACTAGAGATAAAATTGATCTCATTGAGGCTGAAATCAAAGTAAGAGACAATTATACGGGTTTTATTCCGGCTTTTGTTAAAATTGCTGATGAAGATGGAAACCGTTTTACGGTTCAGACCATTGTTCAAGCAGAAGGGAAATGGCTCAAGGAAAGAAACCCTAGAATTCATGGCACTTTCACTAATGAAGCAACAAAGAAATTCAATGAGTTCAAACATGACAGTGAGCAGTATCAGTTTATTGATAATATTGCAGTGCCTGCAAGCTGGACCTCACCGGAAAATTTCCAAGAAGAAGGTAAACTGAAAAAATCTTACCAAAACAATCCTCTTCCAAAAAATATTAAAAAACCAGAGGCAGTGATGAAGATTTTAAATTATGACGGTGGAAGTGACAGTAGTGGGAAAAACCAAGACAACCCAGTTGACAAGACAAAGACTCTTGTTGATAGAAAGAAAGAGAAAAAATTGTACAAAGGGGAAAGCTCCAAGCAAAGGCCCACAATAAATTCAAAGAGAAAAGTTTCCTTCACTTCCCTAAAAAACAAGATTTATTTTTTTTGATCCAAGAAGTATGCCCCTCAGGCCCATTAGAATAAGAAGCCCAGATGAAATTACTCAAAAAGGAAGCCCGGGAAGCCTAAGAAGCCCCAGAAGCCCAGCCAATCTAAAGAAGAAAGGAAAATAAATTTATCGAGTGAAGATCCCACAAAAGGCCATTGGGCTTAGAAAAATTATTTCAGAACAGGACAATGGAAATCAGACCCAAACAAAAAATGAAATTTTAGATATGGCAGGAATAAATCTCTCGATAGACTTAGGCTTTCTCTCCCCAATCACCAACGGTATTATCTCAAGCCTAGAAAGCTCCTCTCCAACAACTCATCCCCCTTCTCCAACTCAATGTGACATAGTCAAGGACAGTACTGGCCACATGATGATCAGTGATAAAGAAGAAGCCGAAAAAAAGAAGTCGAAATGGAAGTCACAGAACAGGCAAAGGAAGAAGATGATTTTAAGAAGAAACTTGTGGCTTGGTTGAGAAACAACAACCTGAAACTTATTACTGCAAATTCAATTGTTGATATTGAAAATGAGGATAGGGATGAAATTGGAAATGTCAATGTTGTGAATTTGTATGAAAAGGGGTAAAATAGTTCCCCATGAAAGTCTTATGTTGGAACACTAGAGGGTTGAGCTCTCCCATTAAAAGAGCACAAATAAAAAGTTTGCTTTCTCTTTACATTCTTGACTTTGTGATTCTTGTTGAAACCAAACTACAAAAAATCAACAAAAAAATAATTAAATTGCTGTGGAGTTCAATTAATGTTAATTGGCACTTCTCGCCAGCTGAAGGTAGTTCGGGAGGGATTGTTATCATGTGGGATGACAAAAATTTTCGAGTAGTTGATTACATTGTGAAAAAATTCTCTATCAATTGAAATATCCTATCCCAATGCTTCAAACATTTCAAATTGATGGCTTACAGCTGTCTATAGCCCAGCTAAAAGAGATAATAGAAGAGATTTCTGGTCTGGACTTGATGAGATTAAATCAGTATGACTTCCAAGATGGCTTATGGGAGAGGATTTTAATATCGTTAGATGGCATACAGAAACTACTGCTAAAAGTATCACCAACAATTGCATGAATAATTTTAATGCTTTCATCTTCGGATGCGATTTCTTCGACCTTCCCTTATCAAATGCCAAATACACTTGGTCAAATCTAAGAGCACAATCCATATTATCTAGACTCGACAGATATCTATACACTCCAGATTGTGAAGCTCTTTTTATCCCTCATTTCTCCAAAATTCTCCCGAGAGTTACTTCAGACCATTTTCTCATTTCTCTTGAGTCAAACAGTTTAAAATGGGGTCCCTCTCTGTACAGGTTCACAGACTCCTTTATCAAAGAGACTTCTTTCAAACAAAACATTGAGATTTGGTGGAAAAACACTGAACAAGCAGGTCAATCGTGTTACTGATTTATGTGGAGGCTTAACAATTATCATCTACCATAAAAAAGCTGGAGTAAAGGCCTTAGAGAATCCAATGAAGATGAAAAAAAGGCTTTAACAAAAGAGTTGGAGCACATAGATATAATTTGGAAGCAAGCAACAAGATTACTGATCTGCACATTACTCGCAGAACCTCCATTAAATCAGATTTAAACCAGATTGCCTTTAAAGAAGCTCAAACATGGGCCCAAAAATGCAAAAGGTTGTGGAATCTGGAAGGGAATGAAAATACTGCTTTCTACCATAAAATCTGTTCTGCTAGACAAAGGAGGAGCCTCATCACACGTATTACCACTGCACAAGGAGTCCTATGCACTACTGATATGGATGTAGAAAAAACTCTCATTGACCATTTCAGGGAGATCCATACTGACAAGAAAGGAGAACTTTGGCTCATTGAAAATCTCTCTTGGACTCCTATCAAACCAACTGTCAAAGAAGATCTTTGCATCCCATTTTCTAAGGAGGAGATTTATAATGCTCTCAACTCTTTCTCAAAAAATAAATCCCTGGGTCCAGACGGCTTTACTATGGAATTCTTCAAAACTACTTAGAAATTTGTCAAAGGAAGTATTATGGAAATCTTTAGAGACTTCCACAAAAATGCCATTATCAACAAGATTGTGAATTCCACACATATAGCCCTTATTGCCAAAAAGGAAAATTGCTTGGCCCCCTCGGGCTACAGACTTATTAGCCTCACAATGGGACCTTACAAGTTTATTGCTAAGGTTATTGTTGAAAGGCTTAAAACAGTTCTGCCTGATACTACCATTGATAATATGAGATATGCTCTTCGTCTCTTTGAATTGGCATCAGGTCTTAACATCAACCTCAACAAATACACCATCTCACCTATAAATTCGGATGCTTAGAGCACAAATTGTGTGGCGGCAAAATGGGGTATCAACACACAATTTCTCCCTATTCCTTATTTGGGAGTGCCTATGGGTGGTAAACCAAATTCTAGAAATTTATGGGCCTAAACAATTGAAAAGATTCAGAAGAAAATCAATAACTGGAAGTATGTTAGCCTATCTAGAGGATGCAAAATAACCCTCATCAAAGCTACATTAGCCAGCATACCAAACTATCATCTTTCAGTTTTCAAACCTCCCAAATCTGTTTACAAAGATATTGAGAAAATATGGAGAAATTTCCTATGGAGGAATACATATGAAAACAGAAATATAAACCTTATCAAATGGTTGATTGTTCTGTCTCCCGTAAACAAAGAAGGCTTGGGCATTAATAGTGTTGAAAGTACAAACTTCGCCCTTCTGAACAAGTGGATTTGGAGATTTTTTTAGGAAAAAAATCCTCTTTGGAAACTTATCATCATTGCAAAATATGAACAATCATACCTGGGTAAGCTTCCTTCGAAGGGCAAATTCAGCAGCTCCAAAGCTCCTTGGATATTTATCATTAAAGGGGTCGATTGGGTCCTGCACCAGATCAAATGGAAAGTACAAAGGGGTGATACCCTTTCTTTCTGGCATAGTCGTTGGCATGAACTCAGTCCTCTTTCACAGTACAACCCAAGACTATAAGCTCTTACTTCCAGGAAAGAAAGCTCTATTGAAAACATGTGGAATGCGGAAAAGTCTGATTGGGACCTTTATCCTAGAAGCAATTGAGAAGTGTGGAAGAATCTCTTTGGGATGATATGGAGGCTTCCCTCCCCCCTGCTTGTATCTGATTTTGACCTTCCTTGCTAGATTTTAAACAACAATGGCAGTTTTACGGTGGCATCCATTAAACTGGCGAGACCCCACAACAATCAGACAGAGATTAACTCAAATGACGAGGAGATATATAGTAACATATGGAAATCATCAATCCCCAAAAGATGTAAATTCTTCTTATGGACCCTTCTTCATGAGTGTATCAACACTTTGGATATGCTTCAGAGGAGACTCCCAGTGGGGAACCTTAAACCTTCTTGGTGCAGTATCCTTTGCAAGGCTGATGATGAAGACAAAAATCATTTATTCTCCGCTTGCCCCTTCTCTGTTGAGCCTTGGAAAAGAGGCGAAGCTATCTCGCACAAATCCTACTGATCTCTGCAAGGAAGTCTACAAATCAAAGGGTAAGTCAAAAAAACAAATCATTTTAATGCACTTGGTGGCTGCAACCCTTTGGAATATTTGGAAAGAAAGAAATAGAAGGATCTTCAAGGAGGAACAAAAAACAGTTGGGTTAGTATGGGAAGACATTCAAGCTACTACTTGCTTTTGGGCAACTCGGTTCCCTCTGTTTAAAAATTACTCGGCTAGTTCTATAGCATTAAACTTAAATGCTTTCTAGTTTTCTTGGGTCTGTTGGGCTTTTCTCTAGCCCTTTTGTATGTCCTGTTTCTTGTACTCATCTTTATATTTTAATGAAGCGGAAATGATGATAGTGCCAAGGAGGTATCCACCTAGTGGAGATGTTCTGGTGTACCTACTGACCCATCGTATCTTTCTCTAAAAAAAATAAATTTGTTAAGAAGAATGTAAATATTTTATTTGTTTTATTATTATTATTAGAAAAATATTTTCTTCTTATTATCTCACATTTTTTCCTTATTATCTAACATTTCTTCACCTTTAATTTAATTCTCCATCATCATAATATAAAAGATTTTTTTTTAAATTAAAATTTTCTCTTGATTACGTAAAATGCAGATTTCAGGTGAGAGAAAAAGGCTCCAAAAAGCCACATCTTAGATTTCTAAAATTGAACCATATATTAGGAAGAATATTTCCCAATACCAAAATTCAGAAAGAATAAAAAGAGAAGGGTATCAATAATTAGAATAAAATAGAATTGAAGGAAAAGAATAAGTAAAAGAAAATTGATAGATTATAGTAAATGAAACGAAAATATTTATAAAATATATCAGAACTTTAAAATTTTATATCAAAAGATATAGACAATTCATGTTTACTAATATACTTTTGTTTATCGATAATGCTCTAGTCTTTCCATCAATTTATGTATCATTAATTTGAAGTTGGAAGAGAAGAATTAATTATGTCCTTAAACTCATTTACTATGTTACAACTTGATATATTATAAAAAAACTCAATTTTTTTTCATATTATACTCTTAAATTTGCATAGTAAAAAGATCAATAAATTGATTCGTACCTAACATTTTTATAAACTATGAAAAAAAGAATCATGCCGCACAATAAAAATAAATACATTTCACGTTGGATAAGATTTCTCATAATATGAATAAAATCTCAAACATATTAAAATTCCATAACTGAATTATTATAAATATGTAAATTTATACTAAAATTGGTGTCATTGTGATATGAATTTCTAAAACACAAAATAAATAATCACTCCGTGGATCATAAAAGTGACTTTTTAGCTAAGAATAAGATATAAGTTTGGGAGTAATCTTCAAAATCTTTACAAACATACTTTTATTCATACTAATGAAATCAATTTAATATTTAGTCTTACAGTTAAGTACGATTCACACACATTTGAAATGTTCATGAACAACTGATAAACCAACTATGGTCTTTTTCAAGTGCTTTTAACCATTTTCAAAAACTAACTCAAATGTGTTCTCAACAGAAGCAGAAGCTATAGGCATGCAGGAAGAGATAAAGAGGTTGGAGAATGGAAAAAGAAATAAAAGAAAAACATGAGAATGGGTGTCTGCTACTTCTTTAAGAGCAAAGGACCAACGTTATCTCCAGTTGCTTTGTTGTGCTTAACATGGCTTCCATCACAAAGAG
>JBBPDI010000032.1:18916286-18928074 GCA_037974545.1 Cucumis variabilis
AATTACTTTTTGAGTATTTATTTAGCTTTGTTGGGTATCTTTTGGGATAGAAAAGGAAAAGAGGACCCAAACAAAAAGTTGGGCTTATAAAGTTTCACAAATTTCATTTTTTTTAAATATAAATTATTGGATTGGAACATACAAAAACACATGCAAGCAATGTAGCTTTGTCAAAAGTATATTAAAGAGGGTTTGTCCCAAAACTTTTTTTTAATATATATATGAGGTATTTATATTTTTACTATTGCTTACATATTTTATGATTAACACTTCATTGGGTGTTAGATCTCTAATTATAGATAATAATTTAGTGTGCTGTTGGCCTAAAGAGCTTAAAAATTAAATTAAAGATATAAGAATAGTCAAAACGTAACAACTTCTAGCCCTTCTTTGTCATTATTTGTATGATTATTTGAATGAGACAAGTAATTGGCAATGCCACATGAAATCAAGCGTTGGGGAAGAATAGTCAAAACGTAACAACTTTTCTAGCCATTATTTGCACGGTAATTATTTGAATGAGACAAGTAATTGGCAATGTCACATGAAATCAAGAGTTGAAAAAGAATAGCAACTTAACAACTTCTAACTCTCTTGTTAGTGTTCAAAAAGTTTCTTTTATGATAGATAAACATAAAAGAAACTTACTATTGTATTGAATTAAAAGAAACGTAATTATAATAAGAATTTTAAATATCACACTGCAAGTAAAGCTAGAGAATTAGACTTAGAAGCAAACAAAAACCAAGGAGACTAAAGTAAAAGCATGAAATCATGAGGCTTTCTAGAAATGAAATAGATGTAAAAAAAATCAATTTTACAAACTTTTTTTATAACTGAAATGTCCCTTTTACATCTTTTCTTTTAACTTTCCTTTTGGGTGGATGCATGGGTTGGCATTTTCAAAGTTACTTTTTTGTGGTTAGTGCATTTTTCCATGTCAAGAGATGCCTTTGCCTTCCAATCTTAATCTTGATGTGGACTTTTATTAGTTTAACAAAAATCTCACTCCTTTCATAGAAAATCTATTAAAACTATCACCAAATTATAATCTCAATTGGATTTTGTTGTCTTATGTTATCAAGTTAAATCACTTTTTTTCTTTTTTTGTATCACTCGTGATTCTAAATCATCACTCATCAGTCTAGTAAATATCACATCAACATTTTAATAAAAAATAATTACAAATACAAGAATTAGATATAAAAGATTTTACGTTTAACTCTTGAAGTCTATCAGTGATAGATCACATTACCTATAAGAGTATATTAACAATAGAATCTAGTACACTAATAAAAATTTATCAATGTTTATTATTTTTGCAATTTCTTAAAAATATTACTCTGCCCTTATACATTAACCCTAAAAATGCTTACCTTTTTCGTAACGGTGTCAAATAACATAAACATACACCATCAAAATTTTTAGATAGTATTTATAAATTTAAGCCCAACAACATCTATAAAGTTGGTTTGTAACTAGAGAAAAAAAATGTGATTTGGATTATTGATTCATTTAAAATATTGTTTTAGTTTAATGCTTAATAAAATAAAATTAGAATAAGAATAGTAAAGGATATTGACAAATAGAAAAGACAAGAAGAAGAGAAGAAGAAGAGTACATGTGAAGAGGAAGTGTTCCAATTCCATAAAGATTTGTTTTTGGGATTTTGGGATTTTTATTGCATGGGATTTTGGAAAAGTCTAAGTGAGAAGAAAAAGAAAGAAAAAAAGGGCATTTGTAATGATAATAAAATAGAACAAATTAAACTTTTCAAAAAGGTATTCCCAACACTTTTCATTGCCCATTTGGTGCATCTCTATCCCATGCCTTCAAAAGTACCATTCCCTTTCACTTAGGGTTTTCAATTTTTTTCAACTATAAATTTTGTCTCCAACTTTTCTACTTACCATTTCTAAATTTTTAGATACGTCTCTCTACTTTTAGACAATGTGATATGAACGTTTCTAACTTCAAGATATTGATTAAATTTTGTTTTATAATTTGGATGTAATTTTTGTATTTTCTGGTTTTTATTATTTAAGTAGGAGTATTTGTGTCATTTAATTACTATGATGCATTAAGGTTTTTATTGGAAAGGCTAATTAAAGTCATGGTTTTTGGTTGTTTGGAAGTTGAGTTTTTTACATTAGTCAGATTTAGCCTTTGTGCTTCTTTCATGTTTATTTCGTCGAAAAATCTTTAAATTCACTTGTGGAGTTGTATCACAAGAACATTCACGTGGGATGAATCATCCCTGTTTGTGGATTGTTTGAATGTTAGGACTAGAAACTTGTTCTTGTTTCGAGATATTTGATCTAAATGCAATTTATGTCTAACACAATTCTTAGAGTTGAAATCAAATTGATTTGAAAGTTTAAGTGATTGAGATAGAATTAGACAGACTCCCACATTCCAAGGGTTCTTGATTACAATTGTTAGAGTTTTCGTATCATAATGCATAAGAATTCTTTTGAACTTTTAATTTTGAGTTTTTTAGACATTTAAATTTTTAATTCTTTTATAGGTTTCGTTTAGTTTTGTGTCAAATAGGTACGCAAATACTAACAGAATGTCTAATGTGTAATTTTAATTTTAAATCATGGATTTCATCGACGATCGACGGGTGATGACAATGTCAAGCAGCGTGGAGAGGAAATGAAGAAAGGAGAAATAAATGAATATTTATTAAATATATGTTTTAATTAAATTTAAATTAATATTTTTAAATACAAAAAAAAAAGTATCATATCAACTCAATTTTCTATTAGGGACTAATATAAAACTTGATTGGGAAACTAAAGATGCTATCAAAAGTAAACCTAAACCAAATTTCAAGGTCTAAAAGTAAACCTAAATCAAACTTAGCTTTTAAGGTCCAAAACTCTATTCTTTTTATTAATACAAATATTTTTTTTCTTTCCAAAACAACCTAAAATTTTAAAATTATTATACTTTAGTTATGTTAGCTTAACACAATGACATGAAATTGTCTAATCGAACATATATAATAAAAATTTAATAAAATGACTAAAAGTGTCAAGAATACTCCAATTTTTAGTGTGACTAGAATGTCGAACTTAAAAATTCAGGAACACAAATACAACCTAAATCAACCCTCATAACAAAAAAAAAATCATTTTAACTATTTGTATTGCTCAATTTTTTTTAAAGATGAATGGAAAAAATATATATAGCTTTTAATTTTTTTTGTTGGGTTTTATTGTTATTTCCTAACATATTTTGTTTGTTGTTTGTAGCGTTTTGATTCATAGTACTAACGATCATAATGTTTGCAAGAATTCTCGCAATGTCGTATATATATAAAAATAAACTACAAAATGATTGAAATCGTTATTAATATAACTGAGGGTAAAAAATGTCAACAAAAAATTGTTATTGACGATTATTAGTCGTCAATTAAGTGAACATTTTTAAATAGTTGAACTAATACAGTTGATGACTAGAAGACATAAATAATATGTTGGACAAAGTTTATCTCTAAGTCGATCATTCGAGACCATGGTAAGTTCTTTTACTTTTTAATCATTTTTAGATCTAATTATTTGACATTCTTGTTAATTTCATCAATTTAATATCTATACCACAAAGACACTCAGAATTTGACTAAAATCAACTCGAATGTAATTCAATTATAGTTTAAATAAAATTCTTTTTTAAAAAATAGACATATGGTAGTAATCTTTTACATTTTTTGGGTAGGATGTATAGAAATTGTAATTATGTTAGCTATTTTTGATTTGTTGATGTTTTAAAAATATAGAAAGTGAGTTTATACAAACAATTTGAATAAATTTTAGGTGTATCATCATCATCATCATGTTCATTTCAAAATTCTTCCAAAAAGAAAGAAAAGAAAACTTCTAAAGTGAAGTGACAATAATCTAAAGTCCATGTGGATTCAATGGTGGAATATCCCAACAAGAGAAAGTAAGAGCATGGAAAATTAAATCTTTAATTATGTTAAAGTTTTTGAAAAAGAATTAACTGAATCACTTTATTTTCTAAAATATTTACAAGTAAACATACAGTAATAATAATTAATTATAGATGATAACAAATTTGACAAAAATATTTACAAAAATATAACAAAATTCTAAATTATATATAAAAATCTTCCAGTGTCTATCAAATTTAAAATTTTGTATATTTTAATTTATTTTATTGTATATATTTAAAAAATAACTCTAATAATCATAATTCTTTAGAGTTCATTTAATTTTATTTTGCTATATTTATAAATATATATTTTTTAATTCATAACAAATTTTCTAATAAAATAATTACAAATATAATATTATTAAAAATAATTTTAGAATTAGAATTTAAAAATGATACTCTAAAATTATGGAGGGTATACCATCAAGATTTTGTTTTAAGTTTTCAATTTAGAAAAAATGAAAACTTTTACAAGACGATATGTTATATCCATATACTAATAATTGAAGTGATATATGTTTGTTATAGCTAAATAATAGCAAATTAATATTAATTTACTTTATTATTAAAATTCAAATTTACTAAAGGCTATTTTGACTCCATGTTGCAAACTGATTTTTTTTAAGTACCCCTCCCCCCTCTCTTTCTCTCTCTATATGTATATTGGTCAACTATAATAAGTGTATTGCATAATCATATTTATATTTGTAGAGTATATCAGCATATCAGTAAAGTAAATCATTATCAAATGTATCGATAATGTATTAGTAGAACTTCAAGCATATCAAGTGTAGAGTGTATCAGTGAAGAATATTAAGTGCATCAGTCAGTGAAGAATACTAAGTGTCTCTACGATACATCAAATATATCAAAGAGTATCAAGTGCATTAAGTGTATCAAGGTCCAAAGAGTGTCAAGAAGCATCAAATATATAGAATGTATCAAAGAGTATTATGTGTATCAAAGGGTGTAGGTCGTGTATCAAATGTATACAGTAACGAGGACATTTACGACATTTTACGTCTTGTATATGTGGGCTGGACTTTGCTTTTGTCATTTTTTAAAACAACAAAATGTGTGTCTATAATCTTAATTATTATAACTTGTTTTGACTTTTTTGCAAGTGCCAAAAAACATATGCATGAGACGAAATTGAAAAAAAAAAAGTTAGAGCTAAATATTTATTAGAACTTGAGAGTTTAGTAAGGATGTATAAAAATTAATTTGTTGAAATTTCTTGAATTTGTATCTAGTGCTTCCAACAATCAAGTATTAGATCCAAGGGTGATGTGTCTGGTGGAAGTTTGGTAGGCATTGCCCTCAAAACCTATTCATAATTCATATTTTGCCTATTCAATTATTTATGATTATTAAAGGAGTGCATTATACAAGTCTTTCAACCCTAATAACATCATTATATATCTTTCTAATACATTTTCTCTAATAACATTGTTCTCCTTTTGCCTCTTATGTTCCTTAGACGTAGTTAACACAGTGTTAGCGAACCATGTAAATCTATCTATATATTGATTTTTTCTTTCTTTATGTTTTTATATTCTTCGTTTGACTATTTCATAACATAATCAAACATGTTTTAAATATAATTTTAGTGATGTTATAGAGATTCATTGTTCTTTTGTTCATATATCAGTAAGTAAACAAACAAAAATTTGAAAACAACTAAGTTTAAAGTTAAAATTAATGAATCATTATAAATACACAATCAAACCACAAACTATGTAGTTACAAGTATGCTCGTATTTCAATTAATGGAACAAAGTGGAACAAATAAGCAGCTAAGTTGAATGATATAAGGTATCGTGGTCCTATAATTTCTTGGCTTTTCTACAAAGAGAGGGAGAAAAAGAAGAGGAAAAAAAAGGCATGAATTAACACTGGGTTGTATTGTTTTTGTAATTTGCAATACGAATAAAGACACGAACCAATTTGATACCACATTTGTCTCATTTATTATGACTTCACAAAATGCCACCATCCAAAACAAAATCCTTCATTCATCACAAACTTAATTTTGTTCTCTAGAATATTCATTTTTGTAAACTTCCATCACAATGTTCATTCTTTCCATATTTGAGTATTGGGTCACATCTCTTATTTTCCATTATCTTTTTTCATGTATTCCCTTGTTGACCTAAGTGTTATAATTATGATTGTACCGTCAAACTTTTATCGTAAAATTAAATTTATAAACTTATATAATTGCTTAGAATTTTGATTTGGGATCTTATAGGACTTCAAATAATAAAAATCAAACCGTAAAATGTATAAATTATTGTAACTTGTATAATTATTTAAATTTGAAAGTTCAATTTTTAACCTGAGAATTACTTTAAATTTTTTTTAGTTAAAGTTCACGTTATTTAAAAAAGACTTTTAGAATAATGAAAATTTAAAAACACTCATAAAAAGTATACAAAACAATAAGAAATAAGAAATAATCTTTATAAGCCAAGAGAACAAAACGTAAAAAAGTAGGAATAAAAAGTAAAGCTATTATAAATTTAATTTCAAAAGGTAGAAAGTAAAAAATGAAATGGTCGTAAAAAAGAACCCAACATAACTCAGTTATATTTTTATAACAATCTCCAAATATAGTTTACTATTCTAAAGTTGAACGAAGTACAGTAAGAAATCAAACTTTGTATTCTTTTTTAATCCACAACATTTACATCTTTAACCCATTCAACACACTCAAATTAATATTCTAATTTTATTAAAAATTCATTTATAAAAACTACTGTACTTCTTTCTCTTTTTTTTTCTGAAATAGGATATATATATATATATATATATATATATATATATTCATAGTAGGAGAATTAGTTAATTTAAGAAAAGAATGGAGGAAGGTGGCTGGAGGAATAAATTTGACCATAATTTCCATATAACTACTCTGACCTCCACAATAAATAAATATATATAATAAAAACGAAATCCAAATATATTTTATTTATTTTTTTATAAAAGAAAAGAAAAGAAAAGAAAGGAAAGGAAATCAATCAAAGAAAGAGATCATGCGAATCAGGTGTAAGTGAACGACGACAAAAGCCTGCATTGTGGAGTGTCAGTTACGGACACTTCCTATTTACTTCCATTTTCTTTCTTTATTTACAACTGTTTCCCACTCGGTTGATTTATTTCAAATTCTTTCTCCTCCTCTCCATTGGTCCACGTGCCCAAACCCGTTTCTTCTTTCTTTTTGGGTCGATTTGAATTTTGAAATTGGGTTTGGTACACACAAAGAAGGGTCCGACACCTGGAGGTCACCCTGTCTAATCTGGGCCGTTCAGAGGTTGCACCCAACGAAGGAGTTTTGACGAACGGGATTTGTTCTTGAGATTTTACTTTTTTTTTTATTATTGTTATTAGTAATGAGCAGCGATTGGGTGGTTTACTTTACTTTATTTTATTTTTATTTTTGTGTACTCGATGCGTTTCTTGTGTTTCGCCTAATTGGTGTAATTCAATCTAACGGTAACAAATTTGAATCGCCTCTTCTTTTTTACGGGTAACACAAGTACGTAGGTGAACAGTTCTATTTTTTCAGCTTTAAAAAACAGAAAAAAACTATATTATAAATCTTAAATCTTTGAAAGTATTTTTGAATTTAAATTAGAAACAACAGTGAGTTTGGATATGGTAAAAATAATAATTTAAATATATATATATATATATATTGTATAAGATTCTTACAAATTTGAATCACAAGCTATATGATTTTTGTATTATTTACTCTCGTTTTAAAATAGGTATTTATAATTTTCAGCCATAGACCTCAAACTATAGGAAAAAGGGTTTTTTTTTTTTAATGGTTCAATTAAATTGACTGATAATTTTATTGGTCACATTTTTTTGGTGTTCGTGTATTAAACAAACACTAACATGAAAATATGGAAGATTGTCTTGAAAAAAAAATACATTGATCTTAAGTTATTGTTTATTTTTTAAGTCTAAATGAAACATTATTCTTGACTATCTTATTTTATTTTTATTTTGATCCTTATACTTTTACGATATTCATTTAGATTCCCTCAAATCTTAATTTTTGTTTACTTTTTATATTTCTATCAAAAAAATTAACATCTATTTAATTAATTTGTCAAAATGTATCTAATTTTGTAACAAAAAGTTTCATTACGTACAATAGTCCGAGCTTCCATCAACTTTATGTTGTTTATATAATATATAAAAATCAAAAAATCAAAATCAAAATGATAATGATACTAGTAGCTGGTGTAAAATTGCCATCCAACACCATATAAACTTAGGTTCAAATCCAACGGCACCGTCGACAAAATTTATGGATTTGCCACTTGATGAAAAATATCTATTTTTTAGATTTAATTATGGGATAGTTGCAAATATAGAATTAAATTTAAAATAATTAAATATATAACAACATTTTTAAAAAATTACAAATTTTTGTTTGACCATTATACTGTATAATTAATATGACATTGATTTAGGATATTGTTCATTTATATTTACTAGAAGGGAACACTATACTAAATATGTCTTTATCCATTTACCTCATCAATACATAATTACAAATTTTTTAAATGAAACTAATGGAATGAACTTAATGATGTTTGTTAATGCCAAATTTTGATTAAACAAAATGTACACTATGTCTACGGGGCAACATCAATAAATTTATATTTTAGGAGAAGAGAGCCCGTCTATAAGTAAAGACAAACATGAACACTTGTGTGTTGTAAAGCACAACCACTTCAATGCTTAAATTAGAAGGTTGGAGGAAGAATAGAGTATTCGATACTGATTGGAGAACATACTTGTCCATACTCTTCTCGATCTTTATTTTTAGGCTTCGACCCTCTTCGTATTCCTTATATGGTTAGGATTCGTTACTGGGTTGTTTCATCATGGATTATGTCGGGTCGAGACTAACCAATCCAACATTCTTATCTAGCGTTTTTAGGGAAAGTTTATATATGTTGAACTTATCAATTGAGGACTCTTTTTGACAGGTTCGAACGTGGTCAAGACCAATTAGATCCATTCTCTTTTTTAGTCTCATTTTTATTTACTTTGGTCCAAGAATCCACCTACACACCATCATAATATATATATTTTTCTTTTTTAGTCTATAATAATGAGTTGATTCTTAATTAAAGATTTTTTTTTTAATTAGAAGCTGAATTGGCGAAAATTAAAATGAAAATACCTTTTTCTAACAAAATTGAAATTTTAGGATGAAAATTAATAAAAGGGTTTTTTATTTTCGGTAAAAAAGAAAGGTGACATAATTAATATTTAATAGCATTAGGAGTAAAATATATTCTTTTCATAGAAATATGAATTTAAAATGATATCTTTTCGAAGTTTTAAAATTATAGTTTACAAAATATTCTTTTTGAAAAATGAACCAACATCTTTTGTTTCATTTTTATTTCCATTTTCCAAAAAAACAATACTCTCCTTTTCTATTTTGAATCCCCAACGTAATTATAGTTATTATTGCCATTTGTCTATTCAAAAAATTTGCAAATTCTCTTTTTTCCCAAACACTTTTTAGACTTGAAATTCTTAAAAACACCACAAATTTTTTTTTTAAAATAAACAATAATTTTGAACTTTATTTTAAAAATTATTTTGATATCATATCCAAATTTACAAGGAGTTACAAGGTTTTTATCCATATTTTCATTTCATCAAATTATGTATTGAATTTTGATAAATATGATAGAGAATTAATGGAACTTAAAAAAATGACACTAGAACACAATATTTGTTTAAATTTTGTGAGTTAAAAAAACCTTCAAATATTAAATGAGATTAGTTTGGTTGAAATTGAGCTAAAGATATTTATTATTTGTTAAAATAAGTAGGTGAATGTACCAAATATTGAACATAATATAAATATTACAACAATTACGGTAGCATTCAATTTAATCAACTTGAAAGTTTAAAATAATTACAAAATATTTTTTTGTTTATTTCTGAAAAAAAAAATTCAAATTCTATTTCATCTTTGTAAAAGTTAAACTTGCATTTTTTTCAACAAAAAAGTGAAAAATAAATAAAATAATTATTAATGAACCAATTTTGTTAGAAAAAAATTATAGCATGAGGAAAAGAAATATAGCAATTTTGAAGTACTGTAAATTTTATTAGCTTTATTAGTCATAAAAAGAAAATGAAAAAAAAAACATATTTAAGAAAATTTGAACAATTTTATAATAAGATAATAACCCACATTTGTTTTTAAATCTTCACTTTGCATTTTGGTTGTGTGTAAGATATCATGATAAATAATTATAATTAATGCATTTTTTTGCAATAAATTTTTATTTGCCCACCAAAACATATTAACTTCTAATTTTTCTGATCAATTCTAATCATGAAGATTTAGATTTTTGTCTTTTGACTTCTGTAAAAAACAATGCTCGTGATTACATTAGAGTCTGTGATACTAATTATTAGCATTATCTCATACATTTATTTAATAAACCACATGCTCTTACTCTATTATTCACAACCTTTTCCTTTTCACGATTTAATAAAAGATAAAATAATTAAAATAAAATGTAAATGCATTAGGTTATGCTCGTATTAAGATAGATGTGCTTTTAACCTACTTCAAATATTCCAGTGATAAATATGCATAAACATAAGTGTTATTTACAATGTTTTCAATAAAACACTAAGTAAATTATATATAAAAATTATAAATTTAATTATTATATAGTTTGAATAAAATTATAATTTTCATAATGTTTTCGTAAAAAGACTATTTGTAAGGATTTTATTAAATCATACAGATTAAATAATAAATATAAATTTTAGAGACTAAATTCTAACATTTTTACTTTTACCTAAACTTAACTTCTAAGTTAGCTTAACCATGAGATTACAATCATAAAATAAACACTCATATGTTTGTTTGGAGTTTATAATTATGGATTTAAGAAGACTCTTGTTGGTTTGATCATTCTTTATTTGTCCAAAAAAGAAAAGAAAAGATGAGCAATAATAATAATATGGAGGATAGCATAATCACATCAATCATGATAATTGAATAAGATGATGTTGAATTGTCAAAAGTCAATATTATAGAGTGAGTAGAAGTAACGTATATTTATCCTTCATTGATTTGACTTTGATCGTAAAATACTAATTTTAAAAATAATGACAAGTCTCTAAAAATATTTAGAAAAAAATTTGAAACATAGAGTGATTTATTATAGTAGTTTATATTTGATGTGTATATTATTTTAGTTTGTGTTATAATAGTAAATATTTGATGTACAGACTTTTTAGTTTGATAAGAAAATAGAAAATATTATAAAAATAATAAAAAAGCAATGAATGTCAAATAGAAAAACTGTAGCTAATAGAGAGTTTCAAAGTAGTATTTATCGTAACTAATTGGAGATTTTTAAATAATATTTAGCAAGAATTGATTATTATAGTCTTAGATAATCTTCATCCGAAATGGTCCGTTACAATTTAACTTTGATTATATATATTTTTGTAATTGATAAACATGTTTATAATATGATAATGAAGTATATGGTTATATGATAAGAACAAATCGAAATGCTTTCCAACGCTATACATTAAGTTTTGTGTTGGATCTTGGACTTATGTATGAGTTGTCCTTTTTCATCCATATGTTTTTGGTATCTAACCAACTTGTAAAAGAAAGAAAAGAATTAACTCTTGAATAAAAATAAGTTAGTTTTTTTTTTTTCAATTAGAAATTAACTTTTTGTTGTTGGAGTTGAAGTTGTATTGGTATGATTATTTATTTTTACAAAATTGAAATATGGTGAGTAAAAAAAAA
>JBBPDI010000032.1:18961750-18971961 GCA_037974545.1 Cucumis variabilis
GCTATGGAAATCCAGAGGGAAAATGTGGTTCGTTTAAGCAAGGTTCATGGGATGTGACAAACAGTGCTCTTATTGTGAAAAAAGCTTGCATTGGCATGGAAAGTTGTTTAATTGATGTATCTGCAGAGTCATTTGGATTAGACGATGCTACAAATTTATCTGCAAGATTGGCAATTCAAACACTATGTGCATAAAATTGATTAATGGTGTAATATATATGATTATATAATTTAATTGATACTAACATTTAACTATTAATTAGATATTGGTTTTTAAAAAGAGTCTTGAAATGGTATTCTTAATGCAACTTTTTTATTAGCTAATCTATAAATGAATTTTATTAGTTAGCTTAGGTAACTGAGATTAATAACTTTTAGAGAGAGAAAAAAAGCCAACAAAATTTGAAATTACACCATTAAAAATGTTTTATCTTTTAACCTTATAAATGATCTTTCTATCGTAAGAATAAATAACTAAAATTGAACCAAATATGATATATATATATATATATATATATATATATATATATATATATATAAAAGGAAGATAATTGAAAAAAGAATAATAAATAAATAAATAAAAGAGAAAAATGGATAGAGAAAGGCATATATTACACTAATAGCCCATTATTACAGATATAGATGTTCATACACTTCATTTTAATTTAATATGAATAAGTTTAATAATGTTAAATTTGATAAAATTATACCATATATCTATTGATATAGAAAATGCCTCAAATAGAAGCTACGGAATTGTATAATTACTCTACGAGAATCTATATCTATAATAATAAATACAAAGGCAATTTTGTAACATCAAAATTTGGAAGTTTATTTTCTTAAGGATTTTTTATATATATAATATAAATCTTATATTACTATTCTATTTATTGTTTTGGTTATTATTTTTTCTTTTGACGATAAAAAGCGGAGATCAAATCTCGAAGTTGATAACACAAATTTATGTAGATGAAACTATATTCATGTTAATATTATAATGATTTAAATTATTCAAAATATATCATGATTTGTTTCATTTAGCTACGAGTTTAAACGTTTGAAAGTTTGTTTTCTTTATCTTTCAACTTTAAATTTTCTAAAAAATATCATTACTTTTTTAAAAAGAATTAAAATTTGACACTTGAATTTGTGTATAAAAATTATATCTACAGTGTAGTGTCATTTCTGTTAATTGATGTGATAATGGATATGTAAAAAAAATTGTTCGATAGTTTGGGAGTTCTATTTGAAAATAAATTAACTATGAAAGGAGTAGCTCTATCTATCTTATAAAGAGTAAGAGTCTCCTTGGTTTTTCTCACATAGACTTACAACATCTCAACATTGATTGTATAATTGATTTTAACGGTATTCTTTTAGATGAATTAGATGGTAAAAAAGGTAAATTTATATAAATATCATTAATTTACAAAATATTTAGCAAAATATATCTTGGATGGAGAGAGAATAAGAATTTTCTATTTACCAAAATACTTTTCTCTCCAAAGTTGAGTTTTCAACCTAAGACGACCTTGCCTTTATTTATATTTATATATATATATATATATATATATATATATATATATAAATATGTAAATTTAAATAATTACATAATGAGAAAATTTTGCTTTTGAAATCAAACCATATTAAAATTTCAATTGTATTTTATCTTTCATTCATTTGTCATGAATTTTATAAAAAAAATTAATTATATTTTTAATTATTAAAAATATGATTGTTGAACAGTTTATTTTAATAATGACCTGTAATTGAAAAAAAATAAATGTAAATTAAAATATCTTTTAATAACCAAATTACATTTATTTAAAAGATAAAATAAAATAAATGTGTTCCACACATAGACATTATCGATTTTGAACTAGTTGTCACTGTTGACTCTGAACTCTTGTGTTGTCTTGGCACCTCTTGATTTTCTGGTTCTTGTTGATACTCCTACCGATATGAAACCTGTGCAGGTGCTTCATAATACAAATATTCAGACCCCTGAATCATAATATCACTACAAGGATAGACAAACTTGTTGACCGACATCCATGTATGAAGACGATAGACAGACCCCTTAATCATAATATCACTACAAGGATAATATGGGTATTGTTATATAGTAGTGCATCAAAAAAAATGAAAAAAAAACGTTGGCAAAAGTTTTCTTGACGTCAGAAATAACCCCGTCAGCCAGAACATCAAGAGAACTTTGACCAACACACTAAAGAAATGACGTCGGCACGTGTAATATCCCCAACGTCATTGATGTCGACGTGAAGATTACGTTGGCAATGGGGTAAGCCCGACATCACCTCCTCATGTCAGATAATGATGTCCCAACCTGACGTCGGGAAAAGGTTTCTCTTATGTCTTGGAAAGGACTTCTAGGGAAAACCCTTATGCCGACCTATTATATGCTTCGAGATAAATTTCTATATATTTTTTTAAAATTTTTTTTATTTTTTTTTTTATTTTTTGTTATCGTGAGTAATACGTTTTCGGTTCCGCTTCGAAAGGCAACAATTAAAATTTATAACAAATTATTATAATAAAAAAATTACCGTTAAGAAATTTAATTTCGTAAGTTGATGATCTAGGTAGTAGATGATCATTAGCATGTCTAAGCTGTGGAGCTGTTGTGGAAAATCGTTCTCATAGCTCATATATGAAGAAGTATCAACGAATCGACAATTTTACGAATATGTCGCTTTGATGATTTGCATAAAGATTTAATTTATCTTCAATTTTAAAAGTCTCATCTTTAGGATTTTTTTATAGTTATATATATCTGATTTTAAAACTTGACTTAATATTAGGATCTCCTTCTAGCATTTATATGTTTTTTAATATACGGACCCAAAATATGATAGATTTAATAGTATAACTCTTATAATTTAATATCATAATAATAAAATCATAGATCCATTACTAACATGTAAAACCCTAAATAATGTCGTAATATGTTAATATACATTTAAGATCAAAATGAAACCACATAGATCTACTAATAATATGCTTCTAATTAATAATTTTTTAATCATAACATTTATAGATCAATATTAAATGAAAATAAACATACACAATGAATAATGATTATACTTTTCCTTCCAAATATAACTATATATATATATATATTATTTAGAATTATTTTTCTTAACATATTTATCAATTTATTCTTCATTTTTCACTTTCTTTTTTTAATCTTTACCGGAAAATTAAAGTATTAAAACGAATTTATTATTTTAATCTTTACCAAAAGAGAAAGTTTTCAAACCTATTTTTAAAATTTTTAAAATCTATTTATTATTTTATTTTTTATTTTCCATCTCAAATATGAGGTAAAAGAAAAAAAAATGAAAGATTGATTTAATTTATTTTCAGATAAAAGAAATTTTTTATTATTTTCAAAAATGAGAGAGAGATTAGAGGAGGAGGAAGAAGATATTATTATTTGTTGGAGGTCTATGTCTGGTTTTGAACACCAGACATCTACTTTTTTTTAAAATATTGGTCGGGTCTTCAACACCCGATCTATATTTAAATATATACAATATTAAACTAAATATTTTTTTAACTACGATAAATCTTTGACTACAATATTTAAATAACTAAATATTTCTTTTATCTGTAATGTAATTTGTTTATTTACATTTAATTGTTTTTACTACATGTCATTATTAATAATTAAAAAGTACATCATATTTTTAATAATAAAAAACACAATTATAAATTTATATAAAATTTTATACAATTATAAATTTACAAAATAACCAAATTAGAGAGAGAAGTCAATGTCTGACAATGTCTTAAGGTTCAACCTAAGACAAAGAAGAGAGAAAATAAAATACTTTTAAAATTATTAAAACTATATTATTATAATAAATATTTTTAAAAGTACATTAAATTTTTAAATATTTTTTTCATTTACAATATTTAAATTAAATCTTCGTAAAGAAAACTTGATTTTTTTCTCATATAGTAATAAATATTACACAAATCTTCTAATTCATTTACATCTCGTTGTCAAAATTCAGGAGCATGCTTGAACCAGATTTCAAAACTCAAATTGTAAGAGATGAAAATTTTAAATATTCATAAGATGCATGATTCAAATTTTACTTTAAAATTTCCAGTATTTCGTACTGTTTAATTTAGTTTTATTTTAGAATTATTTTCAAATACAGAAAACAATTATTATAAATATGATATTAACAAGAAAAAAACACGTGTCAATTAGTATAAGGTTATTAGATATATAGGTGACTAATCTTTGTGCCTAATTAATTGGAGACATAATGAATGTAATTAATCCTTTCAAAGGGGAATAGCTTTTCTACTTTAACTATTATTAACGTTGATATTGATAGCTAAATTATGATTTAAAGAATTTTTAATTTTATTTTTCACATAAGAGATTTTTTTAAAAAAAATGTAATGATTAAGGGATTTGGTGGAGTACTTAATTATGATCATTCATACATATTCTATCATTAATTACCTTAGTTAATTGAGTAAAAAGGAGAACACTATTATATTTTTATTTCCCCAAATGATTGTGATTCTGAAAATGAAATCACTTTTAAACCTCTGATAGGACCTAAAGATAATGGAGCCTTATAGTGAATAATTATTATGATAATATAAGGTTTTGTTTGGAAATTTGATTTTTTTTTCTAATCTCTTCCTTTTTTTTTAAGTATTTCAAAATATTCGATGTTTGAATGATGGACTAACTTTAGAATATAAGTAACGTTCGGAGAAGTAAATCATTTCATATTGTTTGGAGACTTTTATATATGAGATGAATTGATTGTGTGACAAAAATAACTTTAGAGATTGAAAAAAGTTACCTTAAGTGAAAAAGGCAAACAATATAAATTAGATGCAAAAGTAGTATTGGTTGAAAGAAACGATTGGCTAGTGGAAATGAGTACAAGCATGGTCCAAGTCTCAATGGGAAACCAAGCAGTAGAATTGGCTCATGGGGGTCGGAGTGCAACGTCATGATCTCTTTTCGAGTTTGTAAAATTTTAAAATCGAATATTTCAATATATTATGAATTGACTCCCTCAAGCTAAAAATGGTAAATCGATATGAGTTATCATTGACATTTGACCTTTCTTTTTTAAAATTAACTTGTCCATAAGTTGTTATGATAAACAATTAGATAAATAAAATTATTTATATAACAATAAATATGAAAAGTTAATGATAAAAGTAAGAGTCTATCAATTAGTTAAAAATTCATTCCTTGGAAAAAGAAAGTCAAAATTTAACATACCCAAACTAAAATCTTCATTACTCAATCTCTCAGACCACTATGGTCGCGATTATATATATTTCAAAAGTCCTTTTATAATACTAATTTCTTAAATTGATATATCTAATCTAGCAAAGAAGCAAATAACATAATTAAAAGTCTTACATGAATATCATTAATAACTTCTTAACAAAGTTATCATTTAAATATAATGAAATCTCACTTTTGTCCATGAAAGAAGGAAACAAATTTTATCTCAAACCCTAAATATATATATATATATATACACCAAATGATATATAGATATATGAATGATGATATTAAGAGAAAGAAAGGGAATGAGGAGGGAATTATTATATGGAGGTCCCAAATGGAAAAATAAAAAATAGAAAACAATAATTTCTTTTTTAGAAAAACAGAAAATTAATGATGGGAACAATAAAACTACCATGCAATTAGGACGAGTTTTTTTATTTTAAAAAAAAATTGTGATTTTGATATTTGTGATAATGAAAATAATTTGAAGATGGGATGTGTGAGAGAGAGTGACAAAAAAGTCAAAGAAGTTGGGTTTGGTTTTGGGTGAGAGGTTTTTGTGCCAAATTTTTTCACCTAAAGCATATCATCTTGCCTCACCTTTAAGACTTTAATACTTCTAGTAAGGTCTTGGGTCTTTCTCACCCTATTAAAGTATTCCTTTTTAATATTCACTACAATTATTTTTGTTCTCTCTCCTTCAAAATAATATAAAAATATTTATGAATTTTAATAAAATATAATTGATAGATATATGTTAATATTTATCATAAATAGACTAAAATTTTATAAATATTCAATTACACTAAAAAAGAATAACAGTAATATAGTCTTGTAAAATTATAATATACTTGAAAGTGATTTTAATCCAAAGAAAATTTTCATGTTTTTAATGTAAACATTTAAAATATTAACCGATTTTCAAAACACAAAATAAGATTTTGAAAATTATGATCTATGTTCAATAAGAAATTTTGATCAATTGAATTTCGCTATGTCATCCCAACAAAAGCTCGAACTCATTATAAAAATTATAAATAAATTAGATCGAGTAACTAAAATTTTTCAAGTCCAGTCCAATTCAAATCCATGGTTGAAATTTGAGCTAAAGAATATATTGAGACCAAAACCAAACCCAACAAACAACTAAACCGAAGCTCATGAAAAATCTCTATTTTTCCTTTATTTGAAAGTGAGAGGTGAAAACTCTAAAGATCATAAGACTTACCGAAGTTTAATATTAGCAAGTAATAAACATTCAGGGTGTGTTTGGGGAAAGGATTGGGTTATGGAGGGTTAGCGTTATGATAAAACTAGTATTATGATAAAAGGTTAGTATTATGATAAATGGTTAGTGTTATGATAATATGTGTTTGGGAGAAGGATTATGTAAGAAGAGTTATGAGGTGATTATAATAAAATGTGTTTGGGGGAAGAATTATGTATGAAGGGTTATAGAGTGGTTATGATAAGGATGTGTTTGGGAAAAAGGTTAAGTAGGTAGTGTTATTAAAATTATTTTTTTAAAATATTTTTTAATAAAAAATTCTTATTCTAAATTCACCATAATTTTGTATATTTAATTTACCAAATTATCCTATTTTTGCAAAATAATTTTTAGTAATTTCTTTAAATGTGACGTCTATTTCAAAAAAAAAATTTATGTAATCGTTATGTGTGAATAATTTATTGATTTATTAAAGAAATTTGTATTATAAATTCAATACACATATTTCGTATAATTAATTTCTAGAAAATCCTATTTTCATAAAGCATTTTTCAGTCGTTTTTTATATATAACGTCAATTTTTAACTTTTTGATGTAATTGTTACGTGCAAATAAATTATTAATTTTTTTAAAAAAATCATATTCTAACTCCAATACACAAATTTTGTATATTTAATTTACTAAATCGTCCTAGTTTTTGTTACCTTAATTTATTTAAATACAACATGAAATTTTCAACCTTTTTTAAGTAATCGTTATGGTTGAATAAATTACTGTTTTTTCTTTTTAAAGATAAAACATTATCATTTTTCTTCTTACCTAAATGTTATGTTGTTGTTTTTTCTCTTTTTAAAATTAGAGAATTGTTGGTCCATGGAGCAACAAAAATGATAAAAAAAATTTATAATGAATCAATGAAAGATATGAAAATAAGGAAGAGGAAAGAAAAAAAAAAGTACATTTTGGAAAGTATGAGCATAATTTGTTAAAAAAAATTAGATTCAAAATTTAATTCAAATAAATCTTAAATTAAATCTCGCCATTAAATTGATTTTTAAAGAAAATTCTTATACATTTAAAGTTTAAATACTTTCAAAAAAATATATTTGTTATACATTTTTTTAAGTTATCTAAGGATTCAAAAGTTATTTAATTTAATATTAAACCATCTGATTTGATTTTGTTTTGATTTGATTTTTTGTAAATATAATAAAATTTATTTTTTTTAGAATTCATTTAACTTAAATTTATCACATATAGTTTAGATACAGATAGATTAGTTTTAAAATAAAATATTTGAAAAGGTGAAAAACAAATACAAGAAGAAAAACATAATCATAACCCTAACTCCATAGTGATAACCCTTCCTTCAAACGTTTCCTCAATGTGAAAAGTCATTAGATGTGAGTTAGAACACTGTGAACTCTGTCATAAGTTTTTATTTTATTTTATTTGAATTACACAAGCTAACTAGATACCAATAACTAGGATTTATGAGTATATCCACAATTATTTTGAGAGAAAACAAGAATATCACAAAAAAAAATATAAAAAAAGAATTATAATTTTTTGATGAAAATTTAGAACAAATTTATTTAAGCAATAAACTATGAGTATAAATCAATAATAAGAAGTCAAGTACGATTAATTGGAGATGAGATAAAAAGATAATAGTGAAAATTTTATTAAGAAAAAAAGAGTATATGAACTAAATATTTAGTTAGAGTTTACTAATTTGAACGAGGGTCTGGTTTATAATTTTTTTTCTCTCTCTAAAAATGTGTAATTACAGTATATTATAAGAAGTAAAATCAAATTCAAAATAAACATATATTGAATACAAACAAATAAGAGGTAAAAAGAGGGTTGTGATTTTGGACTAAACAATATAAATTACACCATATTGAAAGAATACATTTGTAGAGATATAATTAGAAAATAGATGTAATCAAACAATAATTTAAAATACAGATAAAAGGAGATGACGTGTTGGGTTATGAATTATAAATAAATAAAAATATAACAAAATTTCAAATCTACCTGTGAATTTGTTATATTTTATAAACATTTTCAAGAATTTTGACATTATTATAAAACGATTATAATAATGAGTTTAGGTTACTCACGCTAAGATAATTTGTACCCTTAAACATATTGTGCACATATACCATCTAAGTGCTCTTTTGCATCTAAATATAATCACAATATTTACAATTTTTAGTCTAGTATATACTTATTGTTGTATTTATCATTTTTCACTGTTTACTTTCTTATTATTTTCGAGTGCTTACTATTTTTTTACTAATACTTAAATAATTTGCACACCCAACACACCATTATAATCTAAAATTAATTGTAAAAATATTTTCAAATTTATCAACTTTTGAATTTTCGTAAAGCACAAAAATATTTTTTACTAAATACAAAATTTATGAGTATTAGTTCAAATTATTGCATTGCACATATTTCATAACTTAGAAAATGAAAAATACAAAGATTATTCAATTTAAACCGTTTTAATGTGTTACCAAAATCATAAAAGTTTTTAGAAGAAAAGAAAAAGGAGGAATTACCGTAAATAACAAAAATATTGAATTAATAGAAGAATTAACAAACTAAATTTTAATCCAACCAAAATTAAAGTATTTTTTTATAAGATATAAATATTTTTTATTTTCTTTTATTTAGGTATTATAGAAAGAAAGAAAAAAACTCAATGAACTAAAAGATAATTTAATAATTTTGTAATAGTTTATAAATAATTTTAATTTTTTTTCTATATTAGATTATATATATATATATATATATTTGGCAGTTCGCTACCAATCGTCCGTACGCAGAAACTCCATCTTTTATTTTTATTTTTGTGTGTTTTAAAATTGTTTTTAACATCTCTTTCTTCAATTCTCTAAAACCCTATTTCTTCAGCCAGAAGCCGTATCAGCCGCTGCTCTCACCTGCCGTACTCCCAAACTTCCGACGAAATCGCCGCAGGCCATCTCTCTCTCACACTCTCGCCTCTCCGACTGTGACCACATCCCAAGGTTGGTTTTATTTTCTCTTTTCTTTCCCTCGGTTATGGAGAATCAAGAACAATTTTTTTTGTTTGTTGATTTCTTCCTCAACGAATGATCAACTAGCCTGAAATTTAGAATGCATACTTCACATATATCATTCGTATTTGAATATAAAGTGGAAAAAATGGTTTAAATTATGAAGACAGCAGAAAGAAGTTGAAAAGACTGGAACTTTTGTTATCAAATGAAAAAAAAAAAAACCATCACAATAGAAAAATAGACTTGGGTTTTGGTATGATTGGATGGCTTCGAGTCTTTTTTATTATAGGGTATTTGCAGATGAACAGGCTATGTGTAAATATAAAACATAAACTGTGGTGTTTAATTGGAATCAGATTTATGTGCTTTTCGTGTCTTGCTTGACTAGGGTTGCTATATTAGTGCTCGTTTTAAAACACTGATTATAAGGTAATTTTTGGTTGTTCTTGTAGCAAGTGTATGCTATTATGCTTATAGGTCTTGTAGCAAGTGTTACCAGTGAGGATGTTGTTAGTTGTTTGGTATTTTATATGGCTAACTATGTGCCTTTGCAAACTTTGAATCACTCACCAAAATAGTGCCTCCCTTTCTCCTTCCCCAGCATCTCTATTTACAATCAACTA
>JBBPDI010000032.1:19027767-19040737 GCA_037974545.1 Cucumis variabilis
ATGAAATGGTTCCCTTCTTTGGCTCTTTTCTCTAATCTTAAAGCAATCACTTCAGCTGGAGCATCCAATAGAACAAATTTCACCACACACTTCATTGTTATTCCCACTTTTTCATAATTTGGATCACTTGATCTCAAAATCTCTCTGTAGTGTTTTTGTAGAGCTGAACAACCAAGAACCACACTACTTTTACGTGCTATGATCTGTCTCAATGCATCTCGAATCTTCTCGAGCCATGGCATTCGATCTTCTTCTGATAGAGGGATTCCTTTTGACATTTTTTCTGCTCATAATGATGAATAGTACTAATTAATGTTAGCTTTTCTAATCATCTCAGAGTGAGTTTGAAATGATTTTTGAAATGAGTGTCTTTTCAATTCGAACACTTATTGATGATATTTTAGCTCCTATTAAGTGTATTACAAATTTGAGTTAAATTGCAAGTTTAGTTAACTTTTGATAATTGCAAATTTGTTAACTTTTTCTTAGTTTCAGGTGAGGTTAGATGATAGATGTGAGTCAGCTGCTTGCAAAATGTGTCCTCTAATTAAAAAAAAGTGTTTTTGTCATAATATTATTAAATAACATTGTAAAAAGCAAGAAATGTTAGTTCTCATTCGTATTATAGTGGAAATAATACCTCTGTTAAAATGATCAGCATCGAGAAAAGTGAAATCCAAGGCTTTGCCAAGCATCTCACCGATTGTCCTGCTCTCCACACACACACACACACACACATACACACACAATAACAACAACAGCTCATCAAATCATCAAAGAAAATAGGCAAATTCCATAGATCTTCATCATCAAATTCAATTAGACGTTATCTAAAATCTCCACTACTACTACCAACTCTTAATTTCACATCTTCTAAAGCTATTGAATCAATCAATCAACCAACCAACCAAATGTTCACAGAATCTGGATTTGGAGTGAATATGTTAAAAGGACGAAGAATATCGGGCGTAAGATCTGAGACTTACGATTTTCCAGAACCGCAGACGCCCATCAGAATGATCACCATAGCTTCAAATCGAATCAGAGAATCGGAGATAAAAAAAATTGAATGAAATTTACAAATATGAGACCGAAATTGAAGAATAGAATCCAATAGAATAGAATAGAATACCGTTCGAGTTCATATGGGAAGGTGCGGGAGAATGATGAAATTTTTGGGGGAAAATGGAGGGAGAGAGAGAGAGATGGTAGTTGAAATTTACATGAACACATAATAATACTGTGTTTTATAATTTGTTTACTTCTAAGTATAAAACATGAAACCAATAATATGGAATTAATGAGAAAAATATTAACTAAAACCAAAATAGTTATGAGATTGGAGTCTAAATATTTGGGTCTCGTTTGATAATAATCTTAAAATTTTAAGGTAATTAGAATGATCAGCAGTTTTAGAAATAATAATTTAAATATACAGTAACATTTTAAAAAAATTGTAAATATAGGAAAGTTTATAAATGAAATCAAATTTGTAAATAGACTTGAACAAATTTTTCTATAATTACAATATTTTTAAAATGTTGTTATATATTTAATTATTTTGAATATAATTGCTATGTTTGCAACTATTCTATGATTTTATTTTTAAATTTTGGTTTTAAAAAATGGGAAATTGGATGGAATGGCAAAAGTATGGGGAGATAGTTGGAATTGTAGCAAAAAATTGAATTAATAAGTTTTTCAGCAAACTTTCCTAACACCTTTTTATTTCCACTTTGCCACTGATTTTTGTGGAGGCATCTGGATTTTTGATATTTTTTAAACTCGAATATTTTGTTAGATCTTAAATGAATTTGACATTTATTTATCCTAAAATAATTTAACAACTCTTTCCTAAATCATTGGAATATCTATTCATAATATCCCTCTAGTTAGTTTATTATAATTGAACATTTATATCTAATAAATGTTTATATATTTATTTTATAAATTTTTCGAAAACCTATATTTCACTTTTAACTAATTCACTTTTAACTAATCCATAATATCCATTTTTTTTTTCTAATATTTCAAAAAGAAAATATACATTTAATAAAGTTTTCAAAGTAAATCTCAAAATTTGAAGTTTATTAAACACTTGTTGGACCAAAACTTTCACGAGAGTCTCGGGTTGAAAATAGAAGCATTTAGGGTTAATTATTTTCGGGCCATTGTGGCCCCGAGATGCACCAAGTTGAAAAGCAAAAGCAATTATGTCAATGGTCATGGGCAAAGTTGCCCCGAGATGGCCCCAAAATCATTGACATAATTGCTTCTATTTTTCAGTTTGGTGCATCTCGATACAACTTTGACTAGAGAACCATTAGCCTAAATGCTTTTGTTTTCAACTTGGGGACTCTTTGTGGCAAAATTGGTCCAAAATGACATAATTGTTTACGTTATTCAGCTCTCAGTGCATCTCGAGACCATGATGACCCAAGAATAGTTAACCTAAATGCTTATATGTTTTCAACTCGGTGACTTTCTTAGCAAATTTGCCCTAAGAAGTGTTTAGTAAACTTTAAATTTTTAATAAAAATGCACTATCTCAGTGACGCACTCAGTCGAGAGAGACAGAGAAATTACTTCAAAAAGCTTTTTAAAATTTGGAAAGAATCTTTAGGTAGATCTCGACCGAGATTGTCCCCGAGATAAACGAAATTACGTGTTCTTAAAATATTTCACTAATAAACTTTATAAAAACTTAAATTTTTGATTGTTATATTAGATTCACTTTCACGTTTATTGTAATTTATTGGTATTAAATTCGACTATCTTTAGTTTGCAACTAAATTCTTATATATTGTTTTCACAATCAGAATTTAATGACTTATGTTCTCATTTTGGGAGAAGATTCATTTTGTGTTATATGTAATCACAGTTACCTTACAGTATATTTCAACTATGAAAACTATTTACAGTATATTTCAACTATGAAAACTATTGTCTTTCAATTATGTATATTTCACGTACACAATATTTTTTCATATATAGTGGTACCTTCGAAATGACTTACAATTTAAATATATCATAATACACTGTATTTTTTTAATATATATACATATATATATAGTGATGTTTATTGATTTCTATAATCAGAATTTGATGACTTATGTTATCATATTTAGTGACAAGATTCTTTTTTTGTGATATGCAACCATATAGTTATACAACAATGTATTTACTCTATGGGAACTCTTGTATTCAAGTATGGTATTTTCAGCATATAGTGTATTTCTTTATGTATAGGGGTAACATAACAGTGGCTTGTAATTTAAGTTTGTCAGAATACATAAACATTATTTGAATACCTTGAAAGATGCTAGTGAATACTTAGACACACTCACAATTCACTCTTTGTATATATGGTATTTGGCATTTTCTAACAATTAATATTTAAGAAATCTAGATTTTTTACTGCATAAACAAATGTTGAAATTATCTATCTTATATAATAAGAAGTAAATTCCACAAGACTATATCTGTCAATCATATTAAGATGCAAGTCAAACAAAGCCATTGTTGGAGGAACATTCTCATTGTTTGCGATTTCTAGGTGTTTTTATATTTTGTCACTGTTTGTTCGTTGGTTAAGCGTTTTTAGGATTTTTTTTTGTATAAATGAATTCTATGCATTCTTTATTGCTATCAATCCGAATATGTTAATTTTTTTTCTCTTAATTTAACAAATTCGATTTATTTGTAAAATTGATTAAATTTGAATGCCTTAGATTATTTTTTTAGAGTTACAATATATTTGTACATATTAGATAACAAGTTATATTATTTTCATATTAGTTTCATAGTATTATTTAACATAATGTATAGCATATGTTGCTGATGGAATTACACTATATTTTATGCTTTTAAACATCATGAGAAATTATTCATTCTATATCATGAACACATTTTCAATATTAATATGTATTTCCTCGTATATTCATATACTTTTATGTAATCCATATATAGAAATTTGTAATTCATATGTTTGATTTGGTGTATACTTTTCTAATTTTCAAAAGCTTAACATTCGATATATTTGTTATAAAAGCAACAATAAGAATGATTTTCTAAACAATGTTATTGAATCGTATTCACAGTTGTTTAATAATGAGTTATCATCTATTGAGTCTTTTGTTTGCTTTGTTTTTTTCCACCACTAATTCCAATAGTTCTTAATATTTCACTGACTCTTGGTCTTTATATTTATTTGTTATGTTGGTAACTCCTAAAAAGAAATAGGGAAATCTAATTATATTTTAGTTTTACAAACTATTGCAAATAATATATATATATATATATATATATATATTTATTTAACATTATTTCTTTATCCTAATCCACACATATTTCCTAGTAATATATCTTTAATGTCAAATTTATAAAAAAATTAAAGACATTACTTTAGGAAGGAAAAATGCCGATGAATGTCGACTGAACGAAGAACACGACACTGAACGAATCACTAGAGACTGATATGACCGACCTTTGATTGGACCGAACGAACGACTGCTATGAATGAATTGTCGGCGACTGCTACTTGAGAGAACCGACCTTTTCTTGAAGGAAACCAACGGACAACTACTTGAGAGGACCACCAATGGAGAATTTTTTCTCTTGGTTCAAGTTTGAAAACTAGGGTGAGAATACCAAGGGTTTGACAGATACAAAGGTAGAGAGAGAAGATTGAGAGGTTTAATTAAATTGATTTTATTTTTGACACCGAATGGGTTTTTAGGTTGATTATTGGGTATTTAAATAGTTTTTAAATTTTTATATGGTTCTTTTTTAAAAGAATTACAATGTGGGTCAGTAGGTGCACCCAAGCATTTCCACTGGATGACACCCTTTTAGCACCCTCATCATATCTGATATATATTCATTAAGCATAGGGATACAAAAGTTGTGGAGCTAGAGATAAGCCCATTTTTTACGTCAATGCATTGATATTTAGCAATATTACAGATGGTGAATAATTAGCAAAAAACTTTACTTTTGACGTCCAGAGTCATGTGTGGTTGCAAGTGTCTTCCCATAACTTGATTGGGCTTTGAGCGCAATCTTTGAATGTTCTTTTGTTTCTTTCAATCCAAATAGTCCATAAGACAACATCGATATAGTTGAAACGGATAGCAGCTGATTTTGTCCTTGGGTTGATGGAAGCAAGTTTATTGGAGAGATTGTTGGGCTCTATTTTGATACTATCCAACCCTTATATGATATCAAGCTTGTTCCATAAGTATAGGGCTATAGGAAAATGTATAAATAGATGATCAATGGATTTTGTCTTAGCTTTTCACATTATGCATCAATTTGGGCTTAGGCAGCTTGTTTTGATTTTTTTTTTTTGTATGAGATCAGCAGTGAGAATCCCATTTCGAAACATTGTCCATAAGAATACTTTGCATTTTTTGGGAATTTTTGAGTTCCATATGTATTGCCTGTAAGGTGTGGTGTTTTCATTAACTGTATCGTTGAGAAGTAATGCTTCTTTGATGAACATGGTTGTAAAATCACCATTTCTGTTCAGCTTTCATTCAGGCGGTTCAATTCCTCTGTAATTCGATATAACAGGAAAGGTTGCTTTGATTGTGCTTCATTCATTGTTTTCTCTATCGTTTAAAGACCTTCTAGTTTTAATGTCCCATTTTTCAAGCTTCTCATTCCATGCATCATCAATTTTACTATTATGTATCGTTGATGGTGCAAAGAGTCTAGGAGCTTTATTTTTTAGAGAAACTTCAGTATTCCATATGTTATGCCAGAAAGATTTTTCACATTAACTTTCCATTTCATGTGTCTGTTATACCAATCAATCTCTTTGCAAATATATCTCCATAGGGCATTTTTGTATACATTCTATATTTTTGTTTTTAATATTTTTTTGATTTTGCTATTTGTATAATTTTATTTTGATTTTGCTATTTTTCCAAACTAAAGTTAATAATTTGCTATTTATCTTGCTGTCCCTTTTATTATATCCTTAATTTTTTTTAAAGTGGCAGCAAGATAAATAACAAATTATTAACTTTAGTTTGAAAAAATAGAAAAAAATAAAATTATACAAATCACAAAATAAAAAAATATATTAAAAACAAAAAAAAAGTAATAAAACACATCTTCTACCTCTAAACATTCAACCTCATCCCAACTCAAAGAATCAAAAACCCAAATTTGACTATACGTTTAATTTTCTCTTCTACTTAGGTTTGTTTTATTGGTCTTTTATTCACTACGTTTTTTCTTGTCTATTTCTTCGTTTATATTAATGTATATACTTTTGTGTTGCAATTACAATATGCTAATTCTTTGAAATTTAAATAAACTAATATTTTCTTTAATTATGGTAGTGAGTAATTTCTTTTAGTTTAGATAAACTAATTCTTTGAAATATTTCTTTTAGTTTTGTAGAAGTATGTTTAGTAGGAAACTCCGTTGAAATAGAAATATATATTGTTTTCTGAATGATTTAATTTTTAATGAATATATTTTAGAAAAGAAATGATTTGTATGATTTGTTTTTATTAATTTTATTTTAGACTCCATTGATTCATGAAAATCGAAACTAAATTATAAAATATCAAAATTTCGTGTTCTACACATTATTCAAATCAAGTCATCTTTCAAATCATATCATGTTACACAGTTGCTTGATGAAAAAGTTCACCTCTGAAATGTAGTTTATAATGTTTGTTTTGAGAGTTAAGCTGCCAAACTCCCAATTACACGAGGAACTTTTATAATTGATATAATTTTATTGATATACCTGGACACCACCATCTCCATTTATTCAATCTGTTTTCGTAGTGCTTTGAAACACATTATTCTGATGTTTATTTTAGAGTATTGTGGTTAGATCGAATGGCAATAGAATAATGTTTTACTGATAGATATATTCATTTCAAACTTATTGTTGCACTCATTTCTCTTGCTGCCCGTAAAGTTATATATGTATGTATATATATATATAAAGGCTTTGTTAATTAAAGTTGGTGGGTGACTGTTCGGCAGTAGCCTTGAATCCAAGCAGAAAAGATGCAGCTAATGAGTCTCCTCTCAAGATAGATAGCCTTGTTTTTGTTGCCAAAGATGATGTGTGCACACGCGCAGTGCCGACAGTTCCTTGTTTCATCAAAGCTATTTCCAGTGATTGGGCAGCTTCGGCAATCCCCAGAGTCTATAATCGCCAAATATGCGTCTGTAATTGTCAGCGAGGTTGCAGAAACTTGAATCTTCCACCAATCTCCTTGCCATCACTGATAAAGCTTACAAGAATGCTTGAAGCTGATGCTTTACAATGTAAAGGTCAGTTAGTTATATTCTTTACGTGTCTATGGAGCCCGTAGTTCGAATGTATAGTTTGTATGGTATTATTTTGTCGACTAAACAATAGTATTCTTATAAGTTCGTTCTATCATCAGCCTTGATTCCACTTGTAGCTAAGTTTTGTGCTGTGAGGAAGGGAAGACAGATTTGTAACTAAAGTGTATGGCTGTTAGAGACTAAGTCAATTGAGGTCGTTCGTAACTTTTGCTAGTTTTTGGAAAGAAGTCTTGTCCTGTGAATCACCTTAGACTGATCTTGGACAAGTACTTTTTAGCATATTATTCATAACTTAGTATTATTGAAGAAATCTATCCAACTCAAAAAGCTAAAATCGTAACTTTTATTAATATATTCGTCAATATATGTGTAGAATTGAAATTATGAGAGTGATATCAACATCGACATTTTAATCCTGAGTTAAAACTAGGTTAAGAATATTACCCAGAGTTGCTTGTGGAGTTTGAGTAGCATCAACTTTTACAATAAAATGTGCAATTGATAATTCAACTGAGCGACCATTGAAAAATATTGACAATCTGGATCAAGAGGAGGATAAATGAGAGAAGTGGTTGCTTTACAAAATGATAATACTTGGATATATAGTTGGATTTTGGGGTGTTGTTGGAAGTTTAATATTGAAGAAGAGTTGGAGATATAGATATTATTAACAATAGAGTTGTTAGATTGTTATTTTTCTGTTGTATTAGTTAATCTGTTAAACAGTTTTTCTGTTGTATTAGTTAATCTGTTAGACAATTTTTAGTTACTACCAAGCATCTATAAATACCAAGCTTGGTTGATGTAAATATTTCAAGTACATAAATAAAGAACTTACTGTAGTCAGTAAGGTTTCTCCCAAGTTCTGTTTCCTCTGTTATGGTATCAGAGCAAATTTTCGCAAAGAAGAGTTGCAGAACAAAATCCGAACGTCCTTTATCCTCGTGCAGTCTACAGTGATGACGACACTTGAGAGTTTGACGTCCAACATCTCCAACCACTCAATTTCGATTACCTTTTCTGATCTTGATGCCCAACTAATTAAATCTCTTCATGCTTCATCATTCCATCACTCCAACCACCAACCTTGTTTCTACACCATTGGCAGGATCAAACAACTACTCATTATGGAGTAGAGCAATGATGCTAGCCTTATCTGGACAGAACAACAAAGTTGGATTCATCACCGGCTTAATCAAGAAACCTTCAGAAGGTAGTCTATTACCCGCTTGGAAATGCAACAATGATGTGATAGCTTCTTGGATTATAAACTCTATTTTGAAAGAGATAGCAGCAAGCCTCGTTTATAATGGAAATGTAAAAGAGATGTGGGATGAATTGAAGGAAAGATACAAACAGTCCAATGGACATTACATATACTAGTTGCGAAAGGACCTAGTAACCACTACACAAGGGAGTTTATCAGTTGAAATATACTATGCAAAAATTACCACCATATGGCAGGAACTTGTGGAATATCGCCCTATGGATGAATGCACCTGTGAAGGATCAAAGAAAATGATTGATTTCTCGAATGCTGAATTCGTAATGACCTTTCTCATGGGGTTAAATGAATCTTATTCATAGATTAGAGTCCAAATTCTGTTGATTGATCCTTTAACTTCCATAAATAGAGTCTTTTCCCTCATCATCCAAGAAGAAAGACAAAGATCCACTGGATCTTCACCCTCAATTCAAAGCATCACATTGATGGCTAACTCTGAAAGAAGATTTTCTTATGATAAATCCAAGAAGAAAGACACAAGACCAATATGCTCCAACTGTGGCTATAAAGGACACACTGCTGACAAATGCTACAAGTTACATGGCTACCCACCCGGACATTGACTTGCCAACAGCAGTAATTCTGTCCATTATAGACAGAACAACACAATCCAAGATGGAAATGAGAAAGTGGCAGAAGTTTCTAAGAGCAATCAATCTGCCTTTTTTGATAGTCTCAACAGTGATCAATATACACAGCTTATGGGGATGCTTCAGATTCATCTCAACATACCTCAAACTGGTGAGAATTTAAAAAATGAGACTACACACATAGCAGGTACTTGCCTCTCTAACTCACTCAATGATCCCTTAGCATGGATCATTGACTCTGGTGCTTCCTCACACATTTGCCATGACAAGTTTATGTTTACAAATCTCAATAGCGCCCAGAATATGTTTGTTATCTTGTCCACTAAGACTCGTCTAAAGGTTGAGCATATAGGAGATGTTTTCATATCAAATGATCTAGTCCTGAAAGATGTACTTTATATCCCTGACTTCAAATACAATCTATTGTCAGTAAGTACTCCGCTCAAGGATGACAAATTTGCTATATCATTTGCTGATTCTAAATGTCTTATTCAGGATAAGTGGCTTTCGAAAACGATTGGGAAGGCTGAATTAACTAATGGACTCTACCTACTCAGAATGAAGAATGAAAGAATTAATTGCATTCAGCACACTACACTAATGTGTAAAGCCTCAGCTTCTATATGGCATAAACAGATGAGACATCCCTCTATCAGAAGAATAAAGGAATTAGCTAAGATGATAGAAATTTCTGACTTTCCAAATTGTAAAGAAGCCTGCCATGTTTGTCCCTTAGCTAAACAAGGACGTCTCTCTTTCCCTACATTGAATAATATTGATGAAAATATATTTGATCTTATACACTGTGATGTATGGGGTCCCTTTAAAACTCTAACACATGTTGGTCATTCATATTTTGCCACTATTGTAGACGATAAATCTGGATACACTTGGGTATATCTTTTGAAACATAAGAATGATATTCTAAAAGTCATTCCTAGATTTTTCAAGTTAATTGAAACCCAAATTTCAAAAGTCATTAAGGTCTTTCGATTTGACAATGCTCCGGAGTTGAATTTCAGGATCTTTTTACCAATACTGGAACAACTCATCAGTTCTCATGTGCCTACACTACTCAGCAAAATTCAGTAGTGGAAAGAAAGCATCAACACCTCCTTAACGTGGCAAGAGCATTGATGTTCCAATCAAAGGCTCCTCTTATCTTTTGGGGAGAATGTGTTCTAACTGCTGCATATTTGATCAACAGAACACCTATGGTATTATTATCAAATAGCACTCCCTTTGCTATTCTATTCAAGAAAGAAGCAGATTACAACATCATCAAGACCTTCGGATGTCTTGCCTATGCCTCCACTCCCTCAGTAAACAGATCTAAATTTGATCCTAGAGCACAACCTTGTATTTTTATGGGGTTCCCACCAGGCATAAAAGGGTACAGATTATATGACATAGCCAAGAGAAAGTTTTTCATCTCTAGGGATGTCTTATTCTTTGAAGAATTATTTCCCTTTCATTCTGTCAAAGAAAAAGACATTCCCATCTCCCATGACTTTCTTGAGCAATTTTTCGTACCATGCCCCCTATTTGATTGCCTAGAAGAGGAAGATATTACCAATGCAACTACCGATGCAAGACCTACTATGGAGGATAACCCTGCAGACAGCCACGGTGATGATGATCAAAATCCATATGTCAGTAACTCAGAAGAAACCAGTAACACTAACCAAGCACCAATTCCCATCATGACCAGAAAATCCTCCCGACCACACCACCCACCATCCTACCTAAAAGACTTCCATTGTAACCTCACCTCCCAAAACTCAACTCTCTTTCCCCTTAACCAATACCTCTCCAAGAATGCCTATTCCCAACACCATAAGAACTATTTGTTTAATGTTACCTCCATCTATGAACCCACATATTATCACCAAGCTGTGAAACATCAGACTTGGAGAAAAGCCATGGCTGAAGAAGTAGAAGCTATGGAAAGAACCAGCACATGGACAGTTGTATCCCTTCCAAAGGAACATCACACCGTTGGTAGCAAATGGGTATACAAAGTAAAGTGCAAACCAGATGGTACCATCGATAGATACAAGGCAAGACATGTGTACTTCTTCTTAGCTCTTGCTACATCTTATAATTGGTCCATTAGCCAAATGGACATAAACAATGCCTTCCTCAATGGAGACTTATTTGAAGAAGACATGACCCTACCATTGGGTTATCAAACCTCTCAAGTACTAGGAAAAGGAGAGAAATTGGCTTGCAAAATAAATAAGTCCATTTATGGTCTTAAACAAGCATCAAGGCAATGGTTCCTAAAATTCGCAGCAGCAATATCCTCACATGGTTTCATCCAATCCAAGGCTGATTACTCCTTATTTACTAAGGGGAATGGAAGCACCTTTGTAGCATTACTAGTATATGTTGATGACATATTACTAACAGGACCGTCTCCTTCAGTTATCAACTCAGTCAAAGATACTCTGAAGTCACACTTCAAATTAATGGACCTAGGACAAGCAAGATACTTCTTGGGTCTAGAGTTATCAAGATCTCAACAAGGACTTATGCTCTCCCAAAGGAAATATTATTTTCAAATCCTAGAAGATACTGGTTTTCTTAATTCTAAGCCAATTGTAGCACCTATGGATCCTAATCTGAAGCTATGTAAATCTGAAGGAGAACAACTAACTAAGGAAGATGCCACTTGCTATAGAAGATTGATTGGCAGACTGATATACTTACAAATATCCAAACCTGATATTTGTTTTTCTGTCCATCACTTAAGTCAATTTTTGCACAAGCCTACTAAACATCACCTAGATGTTGCTCATCACCTATTGAAGTACCTCAAGGGTTCCCCAGGACAAGGTATTCTAATAAAGCTTATTGATTTATTTCACCTAAAAGCTTTTGTTAATGCTGATTGGGGATCGTGCCTTGACACTAGAAGATCAGTCACAGGGTTCTGTATCTTCCTAGGGGATTCCATTATCTCCTAGAAATCCAAGAAACAAGCAACCGTCTCAAGGTCCTCTGCAGAAGTTGAATATAGGGCCTTAACATCAGTCACCAGTGAGCTAGTATGGATCACACAGCTCCTTACCAATCTAAAAGTAAAGACCTTGATGTCAGTCACTGTTTTTTGTGATAATCAAGCAGCCATTGCTATTGCTTCTAATTTGACATTTCATGAACAGACAAAACACATAGAATTTGATTGTCATTTTGTTCGAGACAAAATAGTTGAAGGGTTTCTAAAAGTTTTACTTATCAAGACTAGCCTACAACTAGCTGATATGTTCGCTAAAGCACTACCTTCATCTACCTTGAATAGACTTATATCTAAGTTGGGAATGAAAGGCATTCATCGTCCAACTTGAGAGTGAGTATTAACAATAGAGTTGTTAGATTGTTATTTTTCTGTTGTATTAGTTAATTTGTTAGACAGTTTTTCTGTTGTATTAGTTAATGTGTTAGACTTTTTTTTTTTTTGTTACTACCAAGATCTATAAATACCAAGCTTGGTTGATGTAAATATTTCAAGTACAGAAATAAAGAACTTACTGCCGTCAGTAAGGTTTTCTCCCAAATTTTGCTTCCTTGTTAGTATGTTGTTAATTCTAGTACCATTTTTATAATGTTGAGAATCTACTTCAGTGCTGCTGACGTCTTTGTTTCTAGTTTTTCCAGAAAGATTAGGTACCTTGTATGTTGATCTATGGTTGCTTTTAGTTGTTTGGAAGATAAAGAATTATAAAACAGTCCAACTCCAAAGAAAAAAGGCAATAGAATTTACAATGCT
>JBBPDI010000032.1:19048862-19129640 GCA_037974545.1 Cucumis variabilis
ATACCAATGCATCAGATTGCTGATCTCTAGTTCCATTCTCGATTGCATCCGCTAATTTCTCCACAAGCTACAACACAAAACATCGAAGAATGTCAACAAACACAAAATATAGTACGACAGAGAAAACTGAAAATGATGTGGGGGTTTGAACGCATTACATGAAGTAGATGAAAATGGGAAGCTAGAGATTGGTGCTGATGATATTGCTGTTGTTGCTGCTGTTGCTGCTGTTGAAGAAGCCGCTGCTGCTGCTGTTGTTGAAAATGATATTGCTGTTGCTGTTGCTGAGGGAAATGTTGGGGTTGCAATTGCTGTTGAAATTGGGGGGAGGGTTGTTGTTGGTGCTGGATTTGAGGGAAGGGTTGCTATTGAAATTGAGGGGAGAGCTGTTGCTGCAGGAATTGCTGCTGGGGTTGGATTTGGGGTTGAAATTGCTGTTGTTGGAGGTGAAATGCTTGCAGCTGCTGCTGATGTTGAAGAGAAAATTGTTGCTGTTGGAGAAAGATGGATTCTTGTGAAAGATTAGAGGAATTGGTGAGATTAGGGATGTTGGGGATCATACTCCAGTTTCCTCCTCCAGGAAAATCCATATTGCTGATTTATTTGCTTTCTTCTTCTTCGTATTTCGGAATTTTAGAAATTAGGGTTCGCAAGATTGTTTGGGATATGGAAACTTTGTGAAGTTTGAAATTGAAAAAAAAAAAAGAAAAGAAAAAAGGATACATTCTATTTTAAAATAAGAGCTTTGAGATAAATAGACAGGTAAATGTCTAAATTACCCTTTAATTCAAAAAAGGTAAACAATATTGAAACCCACAATTACACCTACGGTCTACATAAGTACAAAAGTATGAAGAAAATCCAACACTTCCTAAGCCCGTTTATTGATATCTTCTATAATCAACTTGTTGATAAATTTATTGAACTATCTTTGAAAACTTTCAGTTAGCATATCAAAATATCAATCATTTGTTTATTTTCAGAAAATAAGATATGCATACTACACCCTCCAGTCTTCTCCTTTATAAAATTCTTGACAACTTCAACATGCTTCTTCAAGTACTTTGTTAATCAACTTCACAAATTACATGGGTTTAGACATTTCAGCCCTTTACTACATTTTAAGTTTTAACTACTACATGTAACTAAATTTCCTCCAAGAAGAGAACAATAAGCAGAAGATCTAAAAGTATTTCAAGCCTAATATGCATCACTTCAACTTGAAATTGGTCATATTTAAACAGCAAGACAAACAACAATGAAATCTTAAAAATAAATTGCTGCAAAGTAAACAGAAGGCAACCCCAACAATGTAAACAGCAAGACAACCCCAACAATGTAAACAGGAAGGCAACTCCAACAATGTAAAAAGCAATGACCCTAATTCATTATGATTCGTACATAATACTCTTTTGTGTTTTTGTGTTTTTCAATTCTGCTAATGTCAACCTTGAACTCAACAAACTTAGAATATCTACAACATAACTATGAAAACCAAAAACAGAACAATTGGAGTTTAAGTTTTATTTATACCAAAAGCAATAAATAAATAATTTTATACCTGATTTGAGATCACCGTCGGAAGCTAAATGAGAACATCAAGTGAGAAGATGAGGAGGTGGACGACAAGAAGAGGGAGACGGACGGCGAGGAGAGGGAGGAGATGAACTACGAGGACAGGAGACGAACGACGAAGAGGTAGACAAACGGCGAGGAGAGGGAGGAGATCTGATAAGCGGAGGAAGCGAAACGGAGAAGAGAAGAAACTCTGGAAGTGATACTGAAAAACAAGTACATATCGAGACAGCCGTGAGAGGACAGACTCGCGAGATTGAATGTGATTTTCCTTTCCTTTTTTTCTTTTAAAAAATTATTTTGAGCTATATATATATATATATATACATACTAATACTAGAAAATATTAAATATATAAATTGTATTATTGTTGGCTTTTATATATATATATGGTAAAGATTATATTGTTGGCTTTTAAATATTTAAATATTACTAAATAAAATATAATATGTTACTAAGAGTAACTTTATTTTTTTAGTATAATTGAGTAGAGAAATTTGAACTACAAACTTCATGGGAACTAATACATTTTGCTGACAAATGAGCTATGTTCTTTTTCACGACTAAGAGTAAATTAATATGAGATTAAACAAAGTACAACAGTTTTAATTTAGAAGTAAATATTAATATATAAAAAGAGATAAATTACCTCTTCAATCATAACAATGAGTTGAAAGCACCTACTTATTATTCGTTCTTGATACATTGTAACAATTTTCTATCAATGGAGCTTTGAAAAAATCTTAGATCACATATTCACATTAATTATGCATGACAAAATATAATTCTAAATGTGATCTAGAAATAAATTTTATTAAAACGACTTCACAAATTTAATGCAATAGAACAATTCAAAATTCAAAATAAAATGTGACAGAAAAAAAAAGATAAATAAGAAAATCCACCTTGAACTTGAACCACCAAAAAAATGAGGAAGAAGAAAGAAAGAAAAACAATTAGTTTCTTTCCAATGTAGAAATATTTATTAGAAAGGAATAACTATATTACAATATATCATATGAAAAGTTACCTTTTTACGTCCAAAGATAAGATATATCTACACATATTAAGAGTTTTCTCATTATTAAAAAAATGAACGAATAAGTTTTTCTCACACCTCTTTAACAACAACAACGATAATAATATAACTTATAGCATTTTTTTTAGCTTGAAGTCACAAATGATATTGTATCATTTTTCTATACTCTCTTATGTGTATATCTTCAAGTCTTTATCTCAAATCATCAAGTATTAACATATTGTAACTCACAAAATATATTGCAACATAAAAGTTTAGCCAAGGAGATGAGGGTTTGATCAATCAATATTGTATAATATAAATTATTATAAGAAAAAAACATATACCTTTACCATAAAAGGAAAACACGTGAAGTGAGTAAAAAATAAGAAAGTCAAACTAAGTAGGAGAAATCCAAATATTTGTAAAAAAATGGTTGAAGATGAAGAAAATAAAGAGTCTTTTTTGGATCTCATCATTAATTAATATAAATTCATAATTTTTAAAAATTAAATTATTTAAATAAATAGATAAAAATCTTTCATATTACAGTGGAGGTAAGAATTTGAAAAGATAATAATAGTTAATATTGATTTTATTTTTTATATTAAATAAATAATAAAATTAATTATAAAATAATATAATTAATAAATTTCATTTAGAAAACTTATTGAATATAAATGATTTTTTTAAAAATTTAAACAATAACTAATATTATTTTAAAATATAGGATAATGTCGTAAATTTAAAATTTGACAATGGGTAGAATCGTCCAAAAATAATTCTTTCCTTAAACCATTTTTAATACAGTAAGAATAAGGATAGTAAAGATAGGTTTGGATAGTTGTTCAATTTTGTAAAATAATAAAAAAATAACCATATCTATCTGTAGTATATATAAAAGCTTGGATGTGGAGAATTTTTCTTCCTTTTTTTACCTTTCTTTAGAAGTAGCTTATATAATTAGGTAGATGACAATATTGTCATTTCCTATTTTTATGCTAATTAAAAAAAAAGAGATGTTTTATGAATTGATTAGGTTAATTGTAACTTATAAATAACTAATAGGTTAATAAAATCAAAAGTCTTTTCAACTTTTAATAGCTCAAGAAAATTAAAAGTTGTAACTAATGAAGTTAAAGACTTCAAAAAGTTTCTCTTATGAACGGAAATAATTAATAATCCATTAAATTATTAATCCTTACACAAAATATAATGAATAAGGCTTTAGAAATTCTCAAAAGTTGTAACTAATGAACACTTTCATAGTTAAGGAAGTCAAAAAGTTCATTTTCTAAATGAAAATAATTAATAATTTATTTAATTATTAATTTATTACACAAAATACAATAAATGAACCTTTAGAAATTCTTAAATATGGATGCTTATAAAAGCTCTTTTTCGACCTCAATTTGCGCATAATTTGGATAGCCTTCCAAATGAGAAGGAATATCTCAATTTCATTGCATGTTTACGTGGGTTGTTCATTTTCTTTCTATTCTTTTTTCTTTTTTGGTTTTTTATGCTTTTTTTGGATGTGTTTATTTTAAAAATATATCTTTTACAGTTCATAGATATTTCAATTTATAGATAAAATATGCACTTTAGAATATCTCCATTAATCGTCGACTGTTCAATCTGAAATAAACATTGTTAATATAATATGTAGCTATACGTTATGAGTTTAACTACAGGTTTAGCTAAAGGGAAAATAGAGATAAACTACACAGCACGTTGGTAACCCAGTTCGGCAAATATGCTTACGTCTGGGAAGCCTCTTTGCTCAGATCAGAAATCTTATTCATCAAAAGTAGCATATTTCTCCAGTTACATAAAAAAGTTATAATAAAAACTAAAATAACTTCAGGCTCCCCCTGAATATAACCAGAATCACGTTGACGACAACTTCAGGCTCCCCCTGAATGTAATAAGAATCTTGTTGACGACAACTTCAGGCTCCCTCTGAATGTGTGAGTTGATCCCTCAACTCAATGCCCTTCGTGAATATTCCTTCTCTTCAATCTATGTGCAACTCATACACAGTAACTTTATCAACAACTATATAAAGTCATCATAAAACCATATTCATTTGTTCACGGACGTCTTCTGCTTTATTTCGAACGCTTTGATAGTCTTCAACCTGTACACATACGTCTACCGTCAACTAATCAAGAAGATATGAATATATATCTTTCCCAAGAATCTTTTTCCACAAAATCACAATTTTCTAATTTGCAGGAAACAAACTCAACCAACCAATCTCTACATATTAGGACTACTTGGAGATTTAAAAAGATTGAGAAAAAAACTAATTTGATTTAAAAAGATTGAGAAAAAGAATAATTATTTGACAAAAATAATATCTCAACACAATCGATCTACCTACCTAGGGGCTAGGATGATCAAATCGAGAAGTTGTTGATTTTGATCCAAGAAATCCATAAAGATCGATAAAAATAAAAGCATATTCGAATATCAATACAAACAACAATAAAAATTAGAAAATATATCTTTAATTGATAGTATGTGATTTATGAAGTTAATGTTTTTTATAAAAAGAATATCTCATCAATTGACATCTTTAAGAATATCTAAATATGTATCTATATAAGAAGAAAAAAAAAAGTTAGTTTGCCAACTTCTCTTAATTTGTACCTTTTATTCATTCATCAACTCTCTTCTCTAAAAGTTGATGTAATTTAGTATGGTAAACTAATGTAATATAATTAATTTATTTTTCTAATAGTTCCAAAGTAGAATTGTCTAGCAATCATATAACATTTTAAGAACTATTTATGAGTTTAGTTTTAAACAACAATTGGGAGGAAAAATAATCAATTGAAAATGAAGATACATAACAAAAAAAAAACTTGTTGTGAAGAAAAAATCAAGCTATGCAATAAAATAAAATGAAACACAAATATCACATGCATCGCACATGTTAAAAACTAGTAAGAATAAAAATTGATACTGAAAAACAAATACATATTGAAGTGTTTAATTTAATATACGAGTAATTAAAGTCGAAATAGAAATTTGAAAAAAAGAGATTCAATCAAAACTTAATTATATTTTATGGTTTTAGATATGAATTTGGTGACAGATTTAAAAATTGAATTTTAAACAATTTTCAAGTCATAATTTATATATATATATATATATATATATATATTTATATATATATTTATAAATCATAAAATTAATCTTATTTACCCACTAAAATTTAGTTGACAGTAAAATATTATAATTTATTGATAAACATATTTTATGTTTTAAAAATGATTAAATTCCAATTTTAGTTCTTATTTGAAAAAATTTAGGGGTTGTTTAGGAGAAGGTTGAGTTATGATAAAACTACTGTTATTATAATGACCCAACTCTTTATACAAAGCCGAAGTTATTACTATTAGAATAAATAAAGAATTTCTCCTAAAAAATAAAAGATTACACTAAATTTTTCAATGAAAAAAATTCAAATACTAATTTATAAATTGTAAATAAAGTAGTAGATAAAATGCTAGTTCAGGCTCTATTTAACTTTTAAAGAAAATAACATAAAAGTAAAACATAAATTCGATAAATTTAAATAAAATACCAAAAGTCAAAATACTGTAAACATAAGGCGGAAGCAACATAAACTTTTTCCTATGGCGAGGCATGATCACTTTTTGTCATTCGCCAACTTTCTTCTACCTCTACATTTACCTTTCCTTGAAAAATTAACATAGAAAAGGGAGAGTATAAATATATACTCATTAAGGGACCCACTACTAGTCCCTCTTACTAGTCCTGCTAGAAGTTTGTTAACTTCCCATTAGAGTTCCATAAGAAAGTACCTTATAACTATCGTGCTTTCGAACACACACTATCTAAAGATCCAGTAGGAACACACTGGCCTTCGGTGAATCCAAAGGAAACTGGTCTTCGGCGAACCCAATGGAACTCCTAAGAGAGTCGAGCTATAAGTGACTCGTCAAAATCACCTAATTTAATTATGTTGAAATTATTTGGGTGTTATTTTAGATAATTTGAGAGAATTGTTTGATTTTGTGAAAGTTAGAATTAATTAAATATTTATTGAAAGAATATTTAATTAATTATTAAAATAGAAAATTTTGGTGAAGGATTTAATTTAAGTAATAGTGTTTGGTACTTTAATTTGGTGAGATTTACAGATTTTAGTTAATTATATATAGATATATAATTAATTGAGTTATGGAAAGTTAAGAATAATTATATTATCGGGATATTATAATTATTAAGAATAAAATATTATTGATTTTGGAAAAAAGATAAAATGAGGATTTGATAGGAATTTAATGAAGAGAGAATAGATTATTAATTTTTTGGTTTGAAAAGGTAAGAAAAAAAAGGAAAAGAAAATTATTTAAGGAAAAAGTATAGTGTTTTTTTAAATTAATGTACAAAATAGGGTAGTGTGTGAACAAATAACAAAAGTAGGGTGAATAAATAAACTATTGTAAGAAATAAGGTGAATTTCAAAATGAATGAAAGTCGTGTATCCGGCACACAACTTCAATAATAAAAAAGGAAGTTTAAATATGTAATTTACGTAGTCTTTTCTTTTTTCACAGAGGGGATGTATCGGCGCTCCTAGAGAGAGGGATGGTAAAGATTGGAATTTGATTTTCATTTTGATTACCGATAACAACAAGAAAAGTCGCATAAGATCAGCTGAATAATCGTCAGGAAAGAATCAGACAAAGAAAGGGTTTGACCGCAAAGCAGGGATGAAGGAGTAGAGGATGCATGCACCATCGTGTTTATGTGCATTGCCCACGAATTCAATATTCTTTTTACCTTTTTCTGCTTTCTTTCTTTTGGATTCCCTGAAGGCTGTCTATCCCATAATTAGGATGTTGCTCTTAGAAGCTTTAACGAGTGAACAAGGTTCAAAAGGAGAAGGGAAAGAGAAGAGAGAGCAAATGAAAATGGTGGAAATTTAGAAAATGGGGAGAAGGAGAAGGAGAGATTATTCATTTTTTTTTTATTATTAATGATCATTATATTATCGAAAAATATCATAAAAAATTGGACTTTTTTTTCCTTTGGGGGTTTAATTCTTGTTAATTCACGAGAAGCATGGGTATGACCAATTAAGTGGATTTTATTGGTTAATCTAATTAATTATTTTGTTCTTTACCATTTTGATATTTTGGATACTTATTCATACTACTTTTAGACTCTATTTTGGGGAGTAGAACAATAATTTTGTTTTGGATGTTTATGTAAAATTAATGTTTCAGCTATTGGGGATCCCATTTCTATACCAATACCAAAAAGAAAGCAGTGGATTCAATAGCCCCCGTCAGAAAGGGGTGAAAGTTGAACCTTTATGGTATTTGAAAATTTTTAAATTTTGAATTCTTCTTCCATAAAACACTAATATGTTGCTTGATTTTACTAACCAAATTATTTAATGGTGCTGGAAGCATGAGTGTATTAATTGACATTATTAATATCACACCTTTTTAGTTTGTTTTTTGTGTTTTACATATTAAAGATTTTAATTAATATGTTTCTTGGAAGAATCTTAATATAATTCTTGATATTATTTTATTTACTATCAAAATTTTATTAAATCTAAATCTTATTTTATAGTATAACTCTTAATTTAAACATTGTACTATTATTAATTTAATTTCGTATAGTCTTATTTAGAAAATCTTAACTCTTGTGATTCTTATACTTGGTTCTCTATTTTTTAAGAGAATATTATATTTTGATATTCTTAAGATTCTTACATCTAAATTACATCATTTAATTTAGTTTCATTTTAAAATAATTAATTTTAAAAAGTCCAATTTATTATTTAAATACTAATATACAACTTTATTAAACATTTAGCAAACTTTAAAAATTATATAACACCTAAATTATATAACCTAAGGATTTTCTTCATCTTCCTATACAACATCATCGCCTTGTCGTTGTCTACGATTTGTGTCAGCAACATTCAGTTGTTGGGTCCGCTGAATAATCTGTTCTATATCTTCCATGGCTTCGTCACACATTGAGCTCAAATTTTGTAGATTTTTTTCTATGGAGAAAGAATGTACATCTTGAGCAAATATATTCTGAACAATTGCAAATAATATAATTAAAAACATGTGCATGCTTGTATTAAATTTATAAAACAAATCATATTAAAATTCTTACCACGTGATAACAGAGAGAGCCTTCATGAAACGTCTGGTAATTAACGAGTACCAAAGAAAATAGTTATCTGATACTGGCGGCTCGTGTGTTACTACTGCTTTTACACAAAAAATATATCGTGAATGCCACGTTGCTATATGGTCAGCATGAATCCTACGCCAATCTTGATCGTGCTTGCCTCTTAAATCAATTTGGTGTAGGGCCAGATCTATGAAGCGAAAAACTGGTGGCATTTGCAGCATACCAAACTGTCGCAACACACGGTTTGGCTGATGCTTCTCAACAAGATGAAAGCAAATTATAGTACTCATGTAAGTCCACACCGCTTGACCATTATGACGTTGATTAGGAAGCAATACCATAATGTCAAGCGTGTATGGTGTCCAATTAATCTGTTAAAAAACCAAACATAAGTACGCAACAAAAAACATACCTACACAACATTCATATAATATTTTATTACCTAAGAGTGTTTCAACCGATCAAATATCATTTGGTGGTTAGCAACATATTTGTTGACTGTTCTGATGAAGGTAGAACACCACTTCATCCAATGTGTGAAAGAAATTATTAATAAGTTATAAATATTGTAAATTTTATTTTAAAAAAATATATATACATAAAATAATACTTGAAACTTAAAGGTCGAGCAATTAACACTTGTAGTGGTATGTGTGGTGCCACGATGGAGAATCTACCATACGCCCATACTTGTAGAAACATCAATAGGCCGAAAATCTCTAAAGATCGTACATTACTCGCTCGACCCAATTCTCTATACAATCATGCAAGACATGCAGCACCCCAAGTATATGTACCAGCCTAGTTAAAATTGATTAAAAGCGAAAGAAACATACAGTGGACTAGAGTGTTGAACTTGTTAGAAAACAGAAAACCTACAATCAGCTGCATAATGTATGCATGAGTGTATCTATGAATGCTCATAATATTAGCATCTGGTGACAATTCTGTAAACTGTTTTGCCAACCATGGAAGACTCAACTGTTGACCTTTCATGTCAGGCAGTAGAACTCCCAAGTAATTCTCACAGAGTACCTTCTAGTCATAGTTTAACAATCCTACCATAGGCTCACCATCTACTTGTAACCCCAACTGGATAGCAACATCTTGTAGTGTGATCGTGCATTCCCCACAAGGCATACGAAAGGTGTGGGTCTGGTCTCCATCGCTCGACCAAAGCAGTAATCAAGTGTCAGTCCAACTGTATGAATCCTATTTGAGAAACCCCTAGAAATCCAGTAGTCTTTAAATATGGCATAATACGTTGATCAAAGGGGATCGTGCGTAGGGACGCTGCCTCTCTCCTTCGACAACTCAAAATAACTGTGGAGTAGGTATCCCATACAGACTGTGAGCGATGAGATGGCTGTAGATATAGCTGCATAGGATCAATCAGACAAGGTTCCATTGTGCAAATAACCTAAAAAGTAGTTCATTAAGTACACATATGTATTACAGTAATAACATGAAAAAGAAACATTCAACTACATAAAATTAAAAAATTAAAAATATTACATATCCAATTTATGAAATAAAATTTCAAATGCATACAAAAATTATAAAATTACATGATTACAATAGTATGAATTTAAGTTGTAAAATTTACATATCAATCTACTAAAACTAAAGTATACATCAAACTCTAAGATATACATCAAACAATTGCATAGAAGTAGTACATTAACAATTACAAAAACCTTAAAATATACACATCAATGTCTTGAAGAAGAAGAAGAAGCACGTTGAGGACAAGTATGTTTGTTATGTCCTTCTATTTTATAGATCGTGCATCTAAGTGATTGGCCAGACTATTTTCAATCCATTTCATTGTGGATCCTAGTAGTTCTTGTCGACCGGATCCTTTAAGTAAGTCCACATTTGGATGAACTTTAATGAATGATAACTTTAGCCAATAATCTGGGTGTTGGGTTGGATGGAAGCGACCATCATAACAACGTTTAAATATGGACAACAAGTAGCATTCATCAATGTATGGTATGTACATCAAATGCATGTAATTACAAACTGCAATTATATGTGAACATGGAATCTTAAACAACTGCTACTTGTTGCAAGAATAGGTCCCTTCCATCAAACTTACTACCTGTGTGTGTTGACCTTTGTATGGAAAAAGCATACTCATACCCGTGTGAACCTCAAACGTCTGGGTTTCTCTATCAATGGACGTCACTGAATGTGCAATTATCGAGTGCTTCACTTAACTCAGCTCTTCGACGTTTGAAATACAGAATTGTGCAATGAAATGTTAGTCTAACCAAAGAAGTGATTGATAACATTCGAGCTCCTTTAAATACACCATTCATACATTTAGCTGCATTGCTTGTCATCTACCCATATATCGATATTCGTTATCGTGCGACTGAGTCTATTTTCCATGTCAATATCTTTAAAAAATTCAAAACACTCTGGGTTCAATTGTTTTAGTTCTTTCATGCTCTTTATAAATTTGCGCCTTTGGTGTTGATTACCTACCTTAAACACCAAATCTTTTAGTTGCTTCAATTTGTATTTCTGATTGAAGTTGCTAGCAACATGACAAAGACAATATCGATGGATTACTCGAGGCTCACTCCAACCTACCTCTTCATTGTTAATGGCAGAAAGAATGCCTCTATGCCTGTTGGAGATTAAACAAATACCATCTCGATCAATAACATATTGGCGCAGTGCATGAAGGAACCATGACCAACTGAACGCATTTTTCCCTTTCATAATAGCAAATGTAAGAGGAAATATATGACCATTTGCATCAATAGATAAGACAGTTAACATTTTACCCTTATACTTTCCATACAAATAAGTTCCATCGATCTGAATTAATGGCCTACAATATTTGAACCCTTCTATTGCAAGACCAAATGACTAGAATACTCTTCAAAAAATGGTTCAGATGGAAGAAAAAACCAATTTACTTGAGTTTCTAGATTATTATGTACCACGACACTCAACTAGTATGGAAGCTCGTTGTATGATTTATCCCAATCACCAAAAACAGCAATGAAAGCTTTTCTCTTTGCTTGCCACACTCGTCTGTACTTAACATTGTCACCGTACTATTGTTTTATCATTTCTACGAGCACAGACACAATAACACTAGGATCATGTCTCACTATATTTTAAATTTCAACACTCATGAAATTAGAATCCAGCTGTGAGTGATCTTGTGTTTAGTCTGAGTACAGACACGAGTGCTCTCCTTCGTGTCTAGTGATTTCAAACATTCTATGGCTCTTTCACTTACTTTCACGTAACCTCCAGTTACAACCATTACTCCACTGTTTGCATCGAACATACCAAATATTTTGGTTTGATTCGACTACAACAATTCCATAGTGTTGTGTCAAACCATACTTTTTAATGACCAACTGAAGATCTTCCTTGCAGTCAAATAACATCCTTTCTTAATTAAACATGATGTGTTTACATATACATTCCTAATGTAGACCCTTGTTCACAAATAGAATTCGCAATGTCTCAATCCATTTGTGTAAATATATCAGAAGGTACCATTTCATTCTCTTCCCCTATATTTTCTTCATTACCAAATAATTCATCGACTTCTACATCTATATCACTATCTCCATCATTACTAGATTCAAGAATAACAAATCTTCATATCGCAACAACATATTTAATTAGTTGTTTAGGAAATCTGTTAAATACCCTAGGACTTTTTCAATGTATTTTGAATTTTAAATTAAAAAAATTATAATATTTTAAGAAGCAAAGTTATATGACCAATTCGATTATAAAGTGAAATATTCAGATGTACTACATATTCTGTGTTATTGGAACTAAAAATGAGAAAGAATTGTACTAAATTGGTTGCTAACTTAGAAAGAAAAATTTGAATGAATTAAGATGGATAAGTCCATGGTATTATATTAATTAGCATTGTAGTACTCTCATGTTTAATGTAGTGTAGGCAATGGAGATGTTTGTTTGTAGCTATATGCCACAATGGCTAATGATGTTCAATACATTTACGCGTAATTGTACATTTAAATCTTACTTCAATCTATGTCAATTTTTTTATATTTTTATTTATTTTTTATTATTGTGTTTTTAAAATATTTATTCTTTTACTGTGAACTTTTAACTTCATTTATTTTAACTGAGATACCATTAAAAAAATGACAAATTTCACCCTTTAAAAATAAAAAAAATGCCTTCTCCCCCTTCTTCTCTTCTCTTTTCTTTTTTTGACCAAATCAAAACACATACTCCCCCTCTCCGTTCTCTTCCCCTTCATAGTTTACATATTCTAAATCCAAATAATATATCAAAATGCACACAATATATATCACTAAATTCAAATAAATTTTACAAAAAAATAATAAAATCAAATAACAACCCTAAATTAAATTATTCAAATAATTTTTACAAACAAAATAATAAAATCAAATAACAAACATAAATTAAATTATTTCTTCAACAAAATCTAGTACCCGATGTATGATTTAGTGATTTAGTTAAGTAAACATATTTTTTACGAAAAAATTGAAAGAAAAAATGGAGGATTTGGAGAAAGCCAACTGCAAAATAGAGTCAATTATTTTAACAACAAAAAATAAAATCAAATAACAAAGATATAAAATTACTTTTACAACAAAATCGTGTACCCAAACTACAGTTTAGTAAAATAAACATACTTGTGATGGAAAAACGAAGAGGAAGAACATTTTTTTAGTGATTTTTATTGAAAAATGAAATGTGTGAATGATTTTTGGTGTGAAGAATATAAGGGGTGATTGATTTTTTATGTAGGATGAAAGTATAGATAGATATTGTTGAAGAAGATAAAGGAGAATGATGAAGAAGACCCAAGAGAACGAAAGGTAAAAGGAAAATTTAATTTACAATGAAAGGAAGAATGCTATGAAATTAGGGTTTTATAGAGGAGAAATCATGTACCCCATACACGACTTCCTGCAAGAAGGACAAGTGTCAGACTTTCACGTGAACAAAGTTGTGTACCAGGGACATGACTTCACTGCTACGTGACAAAATTGCCAGTCAACGCTACTGTTGACTGCCAGATTGTATGTCAAAAGGTACAAATGTACTGGAGTCGTGTACCTAGTATACGACTCTAATAAGCTTTAGCGAAGTCGTCTACCTGGTACACAAATTTGCTACCCTAATTTTGACATTTGTTTCACGCCTACTCTAAAAATGTTAATAGTTTCTAAAATACATTATTTAAAAAAATGATTTGTTGGTTTCAAAAGATAAAAGGAAAAAGGAAAAGGAAATTATTTAAGGAAATGTACAATAATAATACTTATTATTATTTAATAATTATATTATTAAATGTTACATCCTCTATCGTTTTGCATGCAGTCTCTTCTCCTGCTCTTCATCTTCTTCCCTTACCCTAGTCGCTGCCCTCTTTGGTTTTCTTCCCCGTTCACCGTCAACACCTCCATCGTTCTTCTAAGCTTCGTCGGCTGTTGACTCCTTTCCTACATTTAAGCTGCATAACGTCGTCATTGATGAAAATTTCATTTGTGTTTCGTGGTTCCATTCAATCTGTTCGCATCAACATTGTCACCTCCATCCTCCGTTCATGTCTGAAGTATTTCAGAGGGATTCGTGACATAAGTTGTCGTCGCGTCCAACCCAGTCGAAGCCCCATCGAAAAAGCCTCCGACTGCTCGCAGTCATCATTTAAAGACCTGAGCCTATCCATTCCCTTCGTCAGTGGTTTTTGGAAGTCAAAGCCTGATCTGAGCCACAAGCTTTCCCTTCCACCCGCTTCCTCCTTCACCAAGCCACGTAGCCACCCAAGTCGTCCTCTTTGTCCTTAAGCCAACTTCCTCTTGTTTAGCCAAGCTTTTAAGCCAAGTTGAGCCAATTTCCTATTTTGGTTAATTTTTTTGTGAGTATTTGATTGGGTTTTTGTATGTCCAGCTATAACTAACTTAATTTTAATTTTGGGTTAAGTTGAATTTTCTTAAAATCCAATTTTGTTCTTGGAAGGTCATTAGCATTATGAAATTATTTCGGTTAAGTTAAAGACCTAAGTTAAATTTGGATTATGATATAGATGACTACTATAGACGATACGTTACTATTGATACGTTACGACTGATATGTTGTGATGCATGATATATTGGTTACATGATAAAGACGTTAGGATTGATATTCATGCCATGATCTCAGATGTTAATGATATGTTACATGCTATGGACTATGGTGTTCTGTTAACTTGTCTGTTAAGGTCATACCCAGTTGGGTGTCCCTCAGAATCACCACCTTTTTATGATTATTGGTTTGATGGGAGTACTAGTCTATCATGATATGTTTTATGAGTGGCCTGATGAGGTCACTTACAGCTGATTCTCTTTGACGTTCCCTCAGGTTAGCCAAGATCAGTTTCTCTTAGGTGTTTCCTTCGGGTTCACCAAAGACCAGTTTCTCTTAGGGTTTTTTTTTGTTCACCAAAGACTAGATGTGTTTCGAGGAGATCACTAGATAGCATGTGTTCGGAAGCACGTTAGTTATGGAGTACTTCCTTAGAAACTCTAAAGGAAAGTTAACAGATACCTAGCGGGACTAGTAGTGGGTCCCTTAGTGAGTATCTGTTTATGCTCACCATTTTCTATGTTTAATTTTTTAAGCAAAGGTAAAGGTAGAGGTAGAGAAAAGCTGGCGAATCACAAGAAGTGACCGTGGGCTTGCCATAAGAAAAAGTTTATGTTGCTTTCTCCTTATGTTTAAAGTATTTTAACTTTTGGTATTTTATTTAGATTTATCGAACTTATGTTTTACTTTTATGTTATTTTATTTAAAGTTAAATATGGCCCGAACTAGAATTTTATCTACAACTTTATTTACAATTTATAAGTGAGTATTTAAAGTTTTTCATTGAATAATTTGGTGTCTTCTTTTATTTTTGATAAGTCTTTATTTATTTTAGTAATAATGACCTCAGTCTAGTATAAAGAGTTGAGTTGTTACAGTTATGATAAGATGTGTTTGGGGGAATTATTTATGAAGGTAGTATTATTGTAATATGTGTTTGGGAGAAAGGGTTATGTAAGACCTGTTTTTAATTTAAGAAGAGAAAATTGGTTATGTGTTTTTTAAAAATTTACATTTTAGATAAGAAGAGGCGTTTTGAAGTAACACTTCGTGATAAGAAGATTGATGTCTGAATTAATCCGTGAAATGATTAAGATATAAAACGTTTACGGTTAAGTATAAGGTTTAGGGTTTAGGGTTTTGCTTTGGCGAGAAGAAGAAAAATAAAGTGTTAAGTGCCGCGATTTTTCTGCGAGAAGGCTCCGCGAAAAGAGAAGAAAAAGGAGGATTTTTGGTAAAGTGTGGTGAGTGTTTTCTCTCAAATGAATTTATGTTAAAGCTTGATTTGATGATTATGATTTCAATACTATAAAATGATTTTTAAATCATTAGTTGTTTTCTTGAGATGATGCTAACTTTTATGTGCACATAAAGAGTTAAGGTCACTATGGGCTGACGAGGCTACATGGTGATAAGAAGCTGACTTATGCGTTGAAAAATGTGTATAAAGCTTAGAGACCTGAGCAACAAGAACAAATCTATATGTTTTTGGAGGTTGTTAATATAGTAGTCTAAATACGAGGTAATGAGACTAAGCGTAGAGAACGATTCGGGATTCTTGGCGAAAAGAATAATTGACTAATGGGTGTTTATGCGAAATGTATATTGATATGATTTGCAAGTTAATTTAATTCTATTGTAAAAATGATTACATGCATTTTGACATGTTTTGTGAAATAAAGTGTTTATTGATACACTAATTTGTCTTGGTATTTATGATTTGTCGAAATGGATTTATCAAAGGGCATTGTGAAAAGGATTTCATAAAACCTCAATAAGTCTTCTAGACTTACATTTTAAAAATTTCATCTTCTAGGAACAGGTGTTTAGGCCAAGTAGAGAAGAAGTGAAGAGCTTGTAGCGAGTGGAGAAAGCCATCGGGCGTTTCAAGGTTGTTATTTATGTTTTGTGAAAGTGTTATAGTTGTATAATCTTACCAAACGCCTGTTATTCATAAAGTGTACGTTTTGATCATGTTATTTATCATTTTTGGCGTTTAAGGTTGACTACCATTACGTTTTGCATTTTGTTGATAGTTTATAAGGAGATGAGAGTGGGCTTACGATAAAACCAGTTACAAAAGTTTAGGCTAATTCATATCCTATTCGTACTACTTTCTGCATTTTGGTTGTCTTGCAGATTAGGGTGTGACAAATTATGTGGGTGGTGTTATGAATATTTTTTTCAAATTCATATTCTAAATCCAATACACAAATTGCATATTTTTATTTTCCAAGTTGTCTTGCATTTCTTAAAAAATTTGCCTTAATTTCTCTAACGACGATGTCCATATTCAACATTATTGAAGTAGTCATTACGTTTCATTAAATTGCCTTTTTTTATTGACATGCTCCTTGTAAACATTGAAATAAGTGTAAATAACAACTAGAAATGTGAATTACGTGTAATAGAACTTCATTGATACTAAAAGAAATTAATACAGAAACAATTTGGTGGAAGAGAATTGCAAACAAAAGTCAAATACAATGAACAATTTGAAGCATAAAAAAATAAGGACAGACGGTGGAACTACACAAACAATCAAACGTCTTCTCATAGAATGACTGTATAGTAGTCCATTTTCTCATCGTCGAGTACTTCAAGGAAACCTTTCATGTCAGCCAAATTGCATATTACTATTCGCATACAGTGCACTTCTCCAACCTACTTAGCTCACGGATAACATGCAACTGTCCAATGACTTCTGGTGGGTTGTAGTTTCATCTTGCATTGTCAACTTTGGCCACTCAAAAATGGCCCTCAATTGGTCATTTGCATATTCCATGGCATTTTGAATGATGTCAACAGTTTCCATATTCTGCTCTGCCTGCTTCTTCTTTAATCCGTTTCAACCCATTCTACAGTCGCTTGCTCAGCCAGGTCATAGGGCCCATGTGTCCTCGGGCAACATGTTAAATCCCTGGCTGTACATAGTAGAGATGTCCATTTCATTTCCATCATGAGGTAGAAATCCCTCGTACCCTCTAGGCGTGTTCAACTCGACATCGACGAATGTCTCCGCACGTCCACCCTTTGTGCGATCTTTCCCAAAGACATATGATAGTTTGTCGTAATAGGAGAAAGTCTTGTTCAAAAGGCCCTTCACTACAAGATGGGTTTGTGTAAAGAAATTCAAAGTATTTGTCAGTTTTCGCTTCAACTAAAAATAAATAACAGTTTACAGTTAGTTTTTTTCCTACCCTGACCCAACTGTCGAACAAGTCCTTCTTAACAATTATGCATTTAGCATTATCATTCCAGCCGAACCCACTGGATGAGGAGCCCTACAATGCTGCTATTGGCTGGAATGTTTTCTTTAAAGTTTTTATACGACAGTCAATAACAGCAGTAGTTTGGACATTGTAGCCCGACAACTTTGTTGCCATCATCTGAGCAGCTGTGCCACGTAACCGGGTCCAAACGTGTCATTGTCTGATTTCCACCCACCAACAGACACCAACTCAACCAAGCACTCCACCAAGGTCACCTCCTCCTCCTTCGTCCACACATGTTTCGAGGCATGTGACGAATTGGCCATACTGACAATGGAAAGGACGACAAAGAAATTTGTATGTGAATTATGTACAATGGAAAATGTAAACCATAGGATGGCAATTTTCATCGTGTATCGTGTCAAAGCTTAGTTTTCCATTAAATTCGTGTATGCATTCATACATTTAATATATTCCAAGACAATTGAGGTACTAAAGTAATAAAAATAAAGTGTTACTAATTCTACACAATGGGATCTATTGCTTACACAACTCCCATTGATTGAACATCTTTGCGGCTAGATCATTCCTCCACTGAGTCCATTCGTTTGAGTTCTCAATGTAGTGAATGTGGTCACTTGTAGTTGTCGAATAGGTCAAGTCACCCTCGTCGATGTCCTCCAAAACATCAACATTCATCATCTCTTTATTTATGAGATTGCGCAGTAGGCAATATGCCAGAATCGTGCGACATTAAACTTGCATGGGGTAGTAGAACTTATCACGAAAGATTGTCCATCGACCCTTCAACAGACTAAACACTCGTTCAGTAACATTCCGTGTAGAGAAATGTTTCATGTTAAAGTACTCTTTGGCAGGATTGGATGCATTTCCAGCTTTACGCCACTCCTACAAGTGGTACCTTTATCTTCTGTAAGAAGCTAAAAATCCCTCTGCGTTAGGTACCCAGTGTCATATAGGTAGTAAAACCCTATTATGTTTTTTAACTGTTTAAATGTTGTGATTTAGGAAATTTTAAATATCGGTGGGAGGAGTAAAAGTTGCAGTTAACCTTTAGAACTTTCAGACAATTGGGTCGTGAAAAGCATCTCAAAGAATGTGTCGAATGAGCTGCAGATCCTTCCTAGGTAGTTAAGACGAATACGAGATCAACTTTCGTGTCGCAGACTCTGAGGATGTTTGTGGCAACTTCGCCCTTACGTGTTCTATACCTAGGGCGATCAATTTTGAGGCATGTTCACCTTTATGTAAGTCTCATTCAATGCCCCAAGAAAATTCTGCAAAGTTAAAAGAAACTGCAGATAAGTAGTAGGACTTTATGATACGTGACATACAGGTTACATTGAAGAAGCGAACCTCGAAGCACCTCCATCATGAATCAATGCATGTGTTGGTTACTGATTGAATTCACCTTTACCCTAGTGCAAAGTGGTGAAACAAGAGTATACGCATTATACAGTTACTGGCATTGTAAGTTAGTTGTATTGAAGTTACATAGGCTAATTGTATTGAACTGTATTTCCTTAAATAGAAAACAGAATACCCAACCCGTTATGAAATCAACGTCGGCTATGTCGTTTTGCTTAGGTAATTTTTGTTTCCTAAAAAAATGTATGATTAGACGTGGTAACTATGTATGTGACCTACATTTTTTAAGTCTAGTATAATGTTTGGGAAAATAAACTATTTCTAGTAAGATTCTTTCTAATGCGTAAACCCTAACCCAATGTGCATCAAACTGTCTTATTTTAAAGGTATGTGGAAAATATTTTCTATAAAACACATTGTGTTTGATTGTTAAATTCATGGTCATGTGCTTTATAGATCCACAGTGGACCAAACTTTTAAAAAAAAAATTGTCTGTAATTTCTATGAAATGCAATGTTCTTTTCATACTAGTGAATAATGAAATGTAGTATTTTAAAAAAATGAAGTTCGTAGACTTTAGAAATGGAAGTCGAAAAGTAGAGAAACGAAGTTGATAGTGCAGAAAAAACCTGAATATTATATAATATATTTGGAAAAATATTTACTGTAAGTCTAGACAAATGTTATTACAAAAGCAAAAGTTCGTGGAAAAAGTCTGTTCCAATTACATTGTACTAACCATACAAAAAATGGTACGAAAAGTATGGAAAAATTTACTACAAAATGATAAAACTGTAGTACCTCTTAGTAGGGAAGTATGAACTTGAGAGGCCTGCAAAAAAAGGAAAGGAGGGGAAGGGTAAAGACAGACGTTAGGTTGATGAAAGAAGGAACAAAAAAAGTAAAGAATATGTACCATGTACTTTTGGAGAATATACCCGATGTTGAAATGAAAAAATAACATTCGTGGACATTAAGGAGGAAAATGTCAATGAATAAAGAATAATTTTTTTTGTGCATTAGAGGAAAGAAATCCATTCAATAAATTGAACTGAATTTCATGTAGTGGAACCATTAATTAAAAGTATGCAACAAAAGGAAATGCATGACACTATGGGGATGGAAATACATAAAAAAAAATTCAGTTCGAAATGAAGGTAAGTATGCTAGGAGAAGGAAGAACGTGTAGTGAAAAAAATGTCCTTTAAAATGTAATGCAAAGCAAGTAAGGACAGTAATGGCGTGGACAATCAGTGGAATAAGATTTAACAATATATGTTTGAATAGGAAATGACGGTGATAGGGAAAATAAAAACAAGGTAAAGCATTGCATAAGTAAAAGAGGTGATGCATTCTTGAACTACCTTAAAAAGGAAAAAAAGGTTGCATTGACACACACACACATTTAAATAAGAAAGCAAAAGTAGGCGACCGACCAAAGAAGGTGGAACAGAAGAAGGACGACCAATGAGGAAAAATGCACACAAAAAGATAGATGAGGCAACATGTGTATATAGAAGAGGAGAATTAAAATAAATGAATGTCTTTATTGACCCAAAACAAAAAATGTAGAAGAATCTCTGCAAATGACGAGACAAAATGTAGAAAATTGAGAAGATAGTCAAACTGTAAAGCATGAAACCTTCCACATTAAGTAGACAAGCCATTGTCATAAGTTATGAATAGACAAATGCATCACAAAGGCAGACACAAACAGAAAGGATTGAACAAAGGGACATTTCACATATATGGAAATAAAGAAAACAAAGCAATGGATGAGAAATTATGATAATAGGTCTCACGTAAGCAATCTAAAAAAATGAAGACAGAAAACACCAAACGCATGTAAATGTAACAACATTATTGGAAGTTCAAGTGGAAATGTAAACCACAAACAGAGGGCAAAAGAAGGATGATTAAATGCAAAAAAAAAAAAAAAATCAGATGATAATTAGAAAATTGAAACAATATTAAAAATATGTAAAAAAAAATTCATATTGGATTTGAAATTAGACCTCATCATAGGCTTAATAAAAACGAATTCAAACCGAGAACCTCCATCCCTACCTTGTTTGAAAATTGTAATCACCCACAAGGAATATATGACAATTGTCCATTCTCTGTCAAAGGGAAGTCTAAGCGGGAAGGAGAAGTTTGAGCGGCAAAAGCGAAGTTCGAGCGGTAAGGGAAAGCCAGAGGGGCAAGAACAAGGACTTGCATGTTCATTGAGAAGACTCATCGAACTTGCAAGCCACAGTTTCAAAGGCAAGGTGGAATCGTCCCAGTTGTTCAATGAAACCAAAAGAGAAAAGAAAAACGTTTTGAAGGTAACGTAGGGAAGGAAGCCTTCAACGAGACAAAGGAAGGTTTGAGAGAGAGAGAGAATGTGGAAGGATTGTGTCTTCAAATGCAAAGAGAACACAAAAGGGTGGAAGCCCTAACACCATTTTTTTTTGCAAAAAAACGAACGACATAGCGGAAGTTTTTGAGGAAGATCACAACCAATTAAAGAGATGAAGGGAAGTCTTGTGATCTCGTACGAATACACATAATCATTCTAATGTCATGCAGGACACATATATCAGTCTAGTGCTCTACAGGAAGTACATATCAGTCTAGTACTCCCGAAGGATGCACAACAAGTGGTGATCCTGTAAGACACCTGCAAGGCACACTACCTTATAGATAAAGTTAACAATTTTCCCTCAGTCCAAATCTAGTATTTTTAATCAGTCAAACAGATAGCAATTCAAACTACCATCATTTCATTCTTTCAGTTCAGTGCATTTACAGTCAATTTATGCAATCCAACACATAATCAAACATTATCAAAACGGTTCCTCAACGAATAAACTTATACATAAGCATCGCTCTCCTCAGTTTAGTCGAGTCAATTTAGTTAATTAATTTTACCTACAGGACACTACCTATGCCCTAGCATATCAGTCAACAATCCACAACTTAATCAACTCAAGGTTCTCATTTCAGTCATAATTAACCAAGTATACTTATCAGTCAGTCCATCTTAGTTCTATAAAATTCATAAAGCTAAACAGTCATTAATTATAAATTTGCATATCAGTCAATCTAGCTCAGTTCAACGGGATCCATACAACAATACATCTCAATAGCATCGTTGAGTCTAGTAGTAGGAACCCTTACCTTAACTTTAGGTAAGCTACTTAATCAAACTAAAGTCAACGAAAACAAACCTAAACATAACGATAGAGAAACACTTAATTACTTTCACAGTACTTCCTCCCATTTAATTACCTCAATGAAATTTCTAAAATTACCCAAATATTAGCGAATCGAGCTCCACCCAAAAATAAAATTTGTTTATTTTACAATTTATTTAACATAATAATAAATTGAAATTAAAATTATATCTTACCCCTATAATATGATGCATTTAATAGGATTATTCTAAAAAAAAATTTGATCTCCCCATAATCGTGCTACTTGATTGATTTTCCTAAAATGATGTCAAACATAATTTCAAAATTTTAGGATTATCTTGTTAATATCTTTTATCTATTTTCCATAATTGTTATTTAAAAATAGATTTTAAATTTTGATTTGAAACCGCCAAAATATTAAAATTGCTTTAAAAATTTATAAAAATAGGTATTGTTAATAATAATTTGAATTTAAAATTTTATCATCCATTAAATCGTGCTAAGATTATCTTCATATCTCCAAAATAATAGTGGGCATAAATTTAACATTTTCAAATTATTCATATTCCAAATTATTTATAAAAAAATTGAATATTTTATTTTTGGAAGGAATGGATTGAGAAAAAAAGATTTCTTTTTATTTAAATTGGAAAAGAAAAAAGAAAAAGGAAGATATTTAATGGAAAAGAATAATATAATAATATTCATTATTATTAATAATAGTATTACTATTCATCATCTTCTTCACTCTCACCAAACCCTAGCCCCGACGACACCTCCATCTCCGTTTGAGTGTTCTTCGTCCAGTCGAGATCTCCACCTTTGTAGCTATTCCCTCCATTCTGTTGACCGAGAACTAAGCCGCAAGGAAACGTCTTCTTCGCTGCACGCCGCTAGTTGAATGTTTACTTCATCCGAAGCCAAGCACCTTTACGTCACTTGTTCCTTCGCGCACGCACGTCCAGCCACGCCGGTCTCCTTCATCTGCATTCATTCACTGATTATGCCAAAACTTTCATCCACCGTCAATCGTCGGATTTTAGTAACGTTGTGGTTGTTGAGGTTTTGTTGTATTTTTTCTTAATTACCTCTTGAAGTTAAAATAATATTAATGTTTAGATCTTTTGGAAGAGACCAAAGAGGATAGAAGACGAAAAGGGAGAATACAAGGTATGTGGTTGATGTTTGATATCAAATACAATGTATTTGGATGTAATTACACTGTATCTGTCCTAAAAATCAAGTGGATATATTGTTGCTGTAATTTAAAAGAATAATTAAATAATAAAAAATAATTTAAATTCACAATTGTATCTATATATAAACTATAATTAAAAACTAAAAATATATTATATTACACTTCACATTTTTTCTTCTGATCTTGACAAAATTTCAGAGATCGCATGAATGTGCATGCAACAATTGAGAAGTTTAATAGTGTGGAGAATAAAATTGCGTGAGAAGCAAAGCTCAAACGGGCGAAGAAGAAAATCCCTTGAAGAAGCTCACCTTTGTGTGAAACGGAAAAGAATCTATAATCGGTTTGATGTAGAAGATGATTGTAATAAGTTTGATGAAGAAGGTGGTCAGCCAAAAAAAATCCTTTAATTGCACTGAATGTATGAAGACTTTGAAGATTTCGAGGAGGACGAATCTTGAAGCTTCAATCTTTCCTGCAATTGATTGAAGACTTTGAAGATTTGGTGGAATCTACGAAAGTGGAAGATAGTGAAGCTGGATTATTTTCGGCTTTGAATCCCTAAACGTGCACAATTTCAACAAGGATGTGTTATTTAATTATAAGGTATTTGGGTTTTAGGTGAACAATTGTATTGAGGATTGTTTTTTAATTGAGTAGGGGCATTTGAGACATTGTTTCATTTATTTATTTTTTAGATTTTTCAGTTTTGCTATTCTAACAATTTAAAAATAAATTTGCTATTTTCTCTAAGTGAACCTCTTAATTTGTCATTCTTCTTGTCGGCCCTTAAGATTTTGTGTTTTTTTAGTATCATTATAACCCAAATATCAATATTAAATATAATTTATTTAAAAAAATATATAATAAATATTACCTTAATTATATTATACAAAATTTATTATCTATTTTATAACTTCCATAATTATTATAATAAATAATCCACAATTATATTTGCATTTATTATTAAGATATCATTTATTGTAAATTTACTTTTAATATAGTATTAAGTTGAAGCTAATATGGTGATATTATATTTAATAATTTCGACAAATTCACTTTATTCAATTTCATTCTCAACTCAATATCAAATTTTCACAAACCTACTTTCCTACGTCATCTACTGTTACAATTTTCTCCGATCAGTTTTTTCGTTTAGTGAGTTCAATATTTTGATCATCTTCTTCATTTTTTTTTATTTCTTAAATGTTTCGTCATCAATATATACTATTATATACCACTATATAATATAATTCTCTTTTGTGATATATTAGATATATACACCTGCATATTTTTAAAAATATGCAAAAATTGTATGCGTCACAACTTATGTATTATTAAAAATATGTAGTTTATTAAACAGTAGTTGTTTGGCACAACTTAGGTTTGTTTGGCACAACTTAGGTTTGTTTGGCACTATAGTTGCTGTGCTTTGGGCACTAGGTTTCCATTCCAGATCGTCAAGTAATTTTTTCTCACTTTTTGTAGCTTACGTGTTGGAAAACCTCACACTTATCATTGTTTGGTTGTCTTTACAGCTTAGGCACCTCTTAGACACAACTTAGGTTCGTTTGACACTCTAGTTGTTGCACTTGCGCACTTGATTGCCATTTTTGGTCATTAAGTCATTTTTCTCACTTTTTGGTAGTTTATGAGTCGAGAAAGCGCACACTTAGGTTGCCCAATTTTAGTGAGGTATGAACCCCTACGGAGGAAGCCTTCTCTTTCTCTTAAGCAAGACCAACACTACTTAATCTTAGAGTTCTTTGCCTAGTTTCGAGTCTTGATCAAGAGCTTAGATTTAAGGAGGGATTCTTGCCGCTCCATAGTAGAGGGAAAGCTTGCCTATGGCACTTTTAATCATCTCAGAGCATTTCTAGTCGTCGATGTAGGTAGACCTCGAGTTTATCTGAACACTATTTTGGAGGATAAATCTAGTTAAAACTTAACCTTAATCAATTACTTGCACTCTCTTTGATCATTTGAATGATGTTTAGTCTCTATTAGAATTTATTGTTAAGGTATTAAGTTTGTAGCTCGGTTGACTTGCAAGATTAGCATCAATATCTACTTGCACGATTGAGTGATGTTTCTCTTAAGTTTTTGTATGAATCCCATACTTGCTGCTTGAATGACTGATAAAAGTAGCTTTTCTTTGCTCGAGACAAACAAAGCTTAAGTGGTGGGTATTTTAAGTTTTGGGGTAGGTAATAGCTTACTTAGCTTGCATGTTTAGTCTAAACTTTGGGGATTTTCAAAATTTGCCCAAATTTCAAAATTTTTTCCTTACAATAATAAGCATTATACCTTCTTAGCTTACTTAGATCTTGCATAAAAAGCATGACTATCAACCCTTGAGCATTAGGCTCGAGTTTGTGGATATATTTGTGATATAACTTACGAATATGTGCTTTTAAATCAAATACCCTTTCTTGGCCATGCCATAATTTTTCTATTCAATGCTTGATTGTCAATGGTATGGGTGCAATGAATGTTTAAGTGCATGCTTATTACTTTGCATGGATGCTTCTTGTTAGTTTTCTAGGTTGCCTATTATGACGTGCCTATGATACACTTTTTTCAAATCATCTTATGTGCGTCATCTTATCACAATTATACATGTATCTTAGAAGCTAGGTTCGACTAAGTTGAAAGAAAAAATATATAATGTGGTTGAGGTATGCATACATCATTTCTCATTTTGAAATCTTGCAAATATTACACACTTATTGTATACTTTGAGCTGTACTATATAGAGGCTATCTGCAACTATGGTAGCCACTAATGCCTAATATAGATACCTAATGCATATAGGTCGATTTCACACTAGGCTTGTTGCACTTAGACAATTGGTTTCCATTTTGGGTCGTTAAATTCTTTTTTCTCAATTTTTTGGTTAAGGACCTTTTGAACACTACTTAGGTTGGTTTGACACTATAGTTGTTGCAGTTGGGCACTTGGTTGCCATTTCAGGATGTTAAGTTCTTTTTTCTCACTTTTTGGAAGGTTATAAGTTGGAAAAGCTCACAATTAACAATTCTTTGGTTGCCTTTACAACTTAGGCACCTTTTGTACACTAGTTAGGTCAATTTAGCACTATAGTTGTTGCAATTGGGCACTTATTTGGCATTTTGGGTGGTTAAGTTTTTTTTTTTTTCACTTTTTGGTAGCTTATGAGTTAGGAAAGCTTACACTTAAGCATTGTTGGTTTTCTTTACGGCCTAGACACCTCTTGGACACTACTTAGGTTGGTTGACACTATAGTTGTTCTACTTGGTTTCCATTTCAGGTCATTAAGTTCTTTTTTCTCACTTTTTGGTAGGTTATGAGTCGAGAAACCTCACACTTCAGCATTCTTTCATTGCGTTTAAACCTTGGGCACCTTTTATACACTACTTAGGTTGCTTTGACACTATAGTTGTTGCACTTAGACACTTAGTTGCCATGTCGGGTCATTTAGTTCTTTTTTCTAACATTTTGGTAGGTTATGAGTCAAGAAAACACACACTTAAGCATTCTTTGGTTGCCTTTACAGCTTAGACACCTTTTGTACACTATTAGGTTTGTTTGTCATTATAGTTGCTGCACTAGGGCGCACTTGGTTGCCATTTCAGATCATTAAGTCGTTTTTTCTAACTGTTGGTAGGTTATGAGTTGGAAAAGCTCACACTTGCATTCTTTGGTTTCCTTTACAACTTAGGCATCTTTTGGACACTACTCAGGTTGGTTTGGCTCTATGGTTATTACACTTGGACACTTGTCTGCCATTTCGGGTTATTAAGTCCTTTTTTTTAAAACTTTTTGATAGGTTATGAGTCAGGAAATCTCACACTTAAGAATTCTTAGGTTTGCTTTATAATTTAGTCACCTTTTGCACACTAATTAGTTTCGTTTGGCACTATAGTTGTTGCACTTGGACACTTGGTTGTCATTTTAGGTCGCTAAGTCCTTTTTTCCCACTTTTTGGTAGCTTATGAGTTGGAAAAACTCACACTTAAGCATTGTCTACTTAGGTTTGTTTGGTACTATAGTTGTTGCACCTAGGCACTGTTTCCATTTCATGTTGTTAAGTCATTTTTTTTTTATTTTTCGTTGGTTATGAGTTCGAAAAGCTCACACTTAAGTATTCTTAGGTTGTCTATACAAGTTAGGCACCTTTTGGACACTACTTAGGTTGGTTTGACACTATAGTTGCTCCAATTGGACACTTGGTTGCTATTTCAGATCATTAAGTCCTTTTTTCTAACTTTTGGTAGGTTATGAGTTGGGAAAGCTCACACTTAACATTGCTTGGTTGTCTTTATAGCTTAGGCATCTCTTGGACACTACTTATGTTTGTTTAGTACTATAGTTGTTGCATTTGGACACTTGTTTTCTATTTTGGGTCGTTAAGTCATTTTTTCTCACTTTTTGATAGGTTGTGAGTTGGGAAAGGTCACACTTAGGTTGTCCGATGTTAGTGAGGTATGAACCCCTATGGAGGAAGCCTTCCCTTTGTTTCAAGCAAATCATGTACTACTTAATTTTAGAGTTCTTTGTCTATAGCTTCGATTCTTGACTGAGGACTTTGGTTTTAGATAGTAGACGCCAAGTTTGAATTTCAAAATAGTCGTGGTGCCACGGGTGAGACTATTGAAGAAGATTCTTTACCAAGGTGACTTTGAATTGAATGTTTTCTTTGTTTCTTCTTCTTCTTCTTCTTTTTTTTTTTTTTTTGCAAAATATACTTTTAAAAACTTGAAAATTTGAAATTAATCCCTATTTATTTCAATTTATAATATTTTAATATAATAATTTGGTTTTTGTTTACTGATATTTTTTTATTGAAAGTGTATTTTTCTTTTGTTTTCAAATACTAGAGCACCTATTCTATTTTATGAATTTTCTGATTTATTAATTATTATTTATTTCATGTCAGTGCCTTCAAAAATCAAATCAAAAACCAGAGTTTAAAACTAAAACTTTATTTGATTTTATTTTTTAACATTTGCAAATTAATTTTTTTTTCTTCAATTTCTTAAAGAATTTTTAGCCACGTTCTGGAAAGGTTAATTTTTATAAATATAACAAATTGTCAAAATATTTACAGCCCGTGTAACAAAATGAAAAACCATTTTTTAAACAATATTTCAAGTTCGCCCTTCCTTTTTAATGTCATTCTCTTCTCTTTCTCTTTTGCTTTTTTTCTTTCCATCAGTTTCTCTTCTTCTTCTATAGTTTTTCTTTTATTTTTTTTTAAACTATTATTTGGTTCAAGATCGTGTACGAAATATAAATATAAAAGATCTATTTTTTTAATTTTTTTTAACTGTTATTTGGTTGTTCCAAATATAAAAGATCATGAAAAATATTCGTTTGGATATTGGATAGCCAAATCTAAATGATCACGTACAAAAAATAGTTAAATCTAAAGGATCGTGTACAATAAATCTTTAAAAAGTCGTTTAGATTTAGGAAGCCAAATTTGAATGATCAAATCTAAATGTGTAGGAAAGAATAGCCAAATCTAAACGATCGCTTCCCAAATATAATTTTCGCGCTGTATGTCAATTAATCAAAAAACATTTTTATATTTTTCATTGTGGACCTATTGGTATTTTTCCGCTTTCTTATATTTTTTTAAAATATCCCATCTAAAAACACAAAACAAGTTTTTAAATATTTTCTTTTACCAAATTTGACTTTGTTTTTCAAAACATACGTACATAATACATAACTAAGCAAACAATTTATTAGTATAATTGGCGTTTATAAGCATATTTTTCAAAAACTTATTATTTATCAAATATTTTTTTAACCTCCAATTTTGAAAAAAAAATTCTAAATTGTTTCAATGGACTAATTAACATGAGATCGGTTTAGTATAATTGAATTTGACATTTTGAAAAATTAATGACTTAACATCAATTAGTATTTAAAATCAATTTTCAAAATTAAGAATGTATTTTATAAAAAATTAAAAAAAATCATAGAGAGAGAAATCTCAATTTGAATAAAAAATATATTTTGACCTTCCTTCAACTACAAAACTAGTATGTCATATTGATAGTGATGGGAGATGCCAAAGAGGAGAAGGACAAAACTTTGAAGATTATTTAATTTAGTTTGATTTAATAAAATAAAATAAAGTAAAATAGAGATGAAAGAGGATTAGGGTTTACTTAGTTAGTTGTGTAGTTGGGTGGTGAATTCTAGCCCAACGTTTTAGTCTAATTTAAAATATAGCTTAATTGATATAAGGTATAGTTGTAACACTAATATTGGTTTAAATTAATTAATAAAAAAACCATACTTTAAGATGACATATGTGATGATGTGACATTGTTAAAATCACTATAGTATAGTATAGATAAGAGAATTTCCATTAGGATCATATAGAATTTTTATATTTATTATTAAATTAAAATGGGGTGAGTTTTAGAATAAGGTTAGTTGTGAAAAAATTATTGGGGTAGCAGATCAAAAGGGCTTTGTTTTTCTTTTTTTTTTTTCTTTTTTAGGTAGCCCACTAATTTTTGTCTCTTCTGAAAAGCGGTTGTCGGTCGTTTAACCACCGCATACAGTGATAGACCTCGTCATGCATTAGATGGAGTGGGCTTGACATCAAAATTAAAGCCCAATTGACATATGAATTAGACTAAGAAAATTTTGTTGGGCCGAGTTTACACCGCATGAGGTGAAATAGGTTTGGTTGGTTTATCCTGATTTCTTCGATAATTATTGTGTTAGGTTTAGGTTAGATTTGAAGAAGTTGTCAAAATAATTGATTTCATAAAATCAACTATAAAATAAAGTAAATATTTTGAATTGTGTCTAAATAAATGAACCTTTTTTAAAAGATAAAAAATAAGCACCTGAGAATGAGTGTAGAAATATTTATATCATTTAAAGTCAAATGGGAGAGGGGTTCTTTTGCAATTCCAAGTTTCCAAATCCAAGAGAAAATTCAAGTCCTTCTCCCTCCCTCAATTTCCTCAAACAAAAGGCTCTCCATAGTTTGTAAAATGGTGAGAGAAAATTGAGCAATATGCATTATATTTTCACCGTTTTAGAGTTTGAAGATTTAACTTTATATATTAAGAACTTAATTATTTTAACCTCAAAATATATAGGTTTGCAATTATTACAAATATCATAAATTTTTTTAATGAAATGATGAATAGATATAAAATTTAGGGAGCCACGAGCTCCTATGACCCTTAGTTTTAAAAGTTGATAAGATATAAAATTAATCTTTTTTTAATCATGGATCCATCAACTACTTAGGTCAAACAAGAATTGAAGTTTATAACTTCTACTTTCATACACTACTTATAACTTCATTGGTTATTAAACACCCTACAAAACTACTAAATATACAAACTATCGAGAGATTGTGACAGTTTATGTTTAAGGTTTTGTAAGCATTTTTCATTCACCTTGGGACGTAGTTGAAAAACTATTTCGAGATAAATGCATTTTAATTAATTATTTTTCTATTAACTAAAATGACCAAGTTGGATAACCCAAACACTATGCTAGATAGCCTCTTCTTTTTTTTTTTTCTTCGATGAAATTGCATTTACCACCCTAAACTATGTGGTTAGTTACAGTTATATACGAAACTTTAGATTTGAACAATTATATCCCCTCTAACTTGCTAATGGTTGCAACGAGGGTATTTTCCAAATCAATATTTATTTGTAGATTATTTTATGGATTTAGTGTTATTTTAGGGTAGTTTTAAAAAATATGGATAAAATTAAGGTGATTTGTAAAGTATTTGTAAAGATAGTGGTGATTTATTATCTTATTCAATTCAATCTCTTATTTTTCTTACCTTTTGTATTCAATTGTAGTGCGCAGCTGTTTCCTCAAATTAATTCACTTTTTATTTTAAGTTTTTTTTTTTACATATTTGTGGTTTAATTGTCTTTTTCATATCAAATAAATTATAATTGATAACAATTTTAGAAATAATAATTAAGTACATAGTAATATTTTTTTAAAAAATATTACAAATATAATTGATACACTTATGGTCTATCAGTGATATAGACCATGATAGGATAGTTTAAGAAAGGAGATTCATATGCTATTATTGTTAGCACTAATTGGATGATGTTGTTAAACTTATAAATACTACTATACAAGTGCGAATAACTTGTTTGAGAAGAAGGCTAAGAAATTAATCTTAAGGGGTGCTCGAATAGCTAATCTTTCAAGCTTATCATATGAAAAATCTAATGGCTAGTTTAATTGTGGATTTTGATGAGTTTATCGAAATAGATTTCTTGTCAACGTATCACACCACTATAGGTTTATATCATAAAGGAGAAAGTGTTTAAGTATGAAGGTGAAGTTGAAGTGAGTTCAAAGGCAATGGACAAATTTTCTCGCGTATGTTATTTTCGTGGTAAGAGTGAGGTAATTAAAGAAAAGGGTTGTATTGCCTACCTGACTTATGTAATAAATACTCAAGTCAAGAGCTAAAACTTGAGAACGTTCTTATGGTATAAGGGTATTCAGAATGTATTTCCAAGTGAAATACAAGGATTACTATATATAAAGAGATTGGTTTCTTATGGATGTAGTATTGGTGTAGCACCAATCCCTTTGCACCATACAAAAGAACTCCTACGATGCTGAGGGAGTTAAAGGCTCACTGCAGAAACTCGTGGATAAGGATTTTGTGTAACCTAGTGCTTCTCCTTGGATGCACTAGTCTTGAGTTTTTAAGAAGAAGATAATATTCTAAAGGTAAGTATTGATTAGTGATAATTGGACATAGTAACAATCTATAATAAGTATATGTTACCATATATTAATGATTTATTGATTAACTAAAGGATGCCTTAGTGTTCTTTAAAATAGTTGAGAGCAAGATATCATCAATTAAAGAGTAATTGAGCAGATATCATCAATTAAAGAGTAAGGAGCCAAGTGTACCAAAGATGATGTTTAGAATGTGATGTGGGCATTATTAGTTTCTTGTAATGTAGTTGGTTTGACTAATGCATCAACTGCCTTTAAAGACTTAATGAACTGAAGTATTTCAATGCATGTGAATCTTGGCGTAGACAAGTAACATTCCTTAGTCTTGTTGTTACAACTGAAGGTGTACTGGTGGATCCTTAGGAAGCTGAAGTAGTACGTAAGTGGAAGCAACCCATAGTAGTTCACTAAAGTAAATGATTTTCTTGGGTCGTTTAAATATTACCAACAATTAGAGAAAAAATTTCAGAGTTAGCTCTTCCATTAACCAGTTGACCAGGAAGCACTAGAAATTTATATGGATGAAGATAGTGAACAAGTTTTCAGGAACTCGAGAGAACTTCTTTCATGCCTATTTTACACTTCTGATACCTCATGTTGCATTTGAAAATTATTGTGATGCTTCTCATCAGGATTTAGGTTGTGCCCTAGTGTACAAAGGTGAAATGATAGTTTATGCTTCCAAATAGTTGAAGAAGCATGAGTGTAACTATCCACTCATGATATGGGAATGGCCACAATAGTGTTAGCATTAAAAATGTGGCAACACTATCTTATATGGAGAAAAGTTTTATATCTTGATATATGGAGAAAAGTTTTATATCTTGATATATGGAGAAAAGGTTTATATCTTGATATATGGAGAAAAGGTTTATATCTTGATAGCTGATGAGAATTTAAAACATATCTTTGGTCAGAGGAGTTAAATTATACATAGATGATATGGCTAAAGTTGATCAATGATTCTAACCCCACCATTGATCACCATCTAGGAAAATGAATGTGGAAGTTGATGCCTTGAGTAGAAAGACAACAGATCCTCAAGTCTCCTTGAAGGCTATAAGTTCTTCTTTGTCTGGGAACAAAAAAGTGTAATGCGTTATTGAGTGTGGACACTTAAGAAGTTTTACTTGCACAATTTCTGATAAGACTTACTCTTGTTGACAAAGTTATTGAAGGTAAACAAAAGGTGAAGGTTTTAACAGACTAGATGATCAATAAAGCAAGATATAATTAATAAAGAAATTTATGATCTAAGAGGCATTGGAGTAGTACAAGATATAATTAATTGTGCATTCCGAACAAATTAGGGTTAAAGAATAACTTGATATAGGAAGTTTAAGTCTCAACTTATATTATGACTTCAAGAAGCACTTAGATGTTTTGAACCTTCAAACAACACCATTGGTGTCATCAAATGAAGCTAGAGATAGTTGAGTATTTATCAAGATGTTTGGTTTGCCAACAGGCTGAACTGTTTAGACAAAAACAACAGAACTATTGAATCCAATTCAACTACTAGAGTGGAACTAGAAACACTTTATGATGAATTTTTCTTTTGTACTTCCTTGAGCATAGAGAAATCACAATGGTGTTTGGATGATAGTTAAAGAGACCGACAAAGACAACATGTTTTTGTTTTTGCCTTTACATGCCACTAAGTTGTTGGATGAGTTTGGCTAAGTCTATAGCAATCTCTAGGTACTAAACTAAGGTTCAGTACAACCTTTTATTCTCAAACTAATGGCAAGTTAAAGTGAACTACTTCGATATTATAGGATATGTTACAAGTCTATGTTTCATCGTTTAAAGATAATTGGGACTCACATCTCTCATTGATGAAATTTTCCTGTAACAATAATTTTGGAGGCTGAAGTAAGGGTGAAGAAGTGATTTGGAACACAACTAAATATCGCTAAATGAGTTATGTAGATAAATTTGAAGTTGGTGTTAAAGTTTTCTCTTAATCTTCTTGGAAAGTTTTGTTTGGTAGAAAAGGATCTTGGATCTCGAATCTTGTGAGATATGAGAATGTATTGGATCATTCACATATCCTTTAGCGTTGCTTATAGTACTTTTTGGGATTTATGAGGTGTTCTATGTGTCAATAGTAAGTAAGCTCAGATTTCTCACATATATTACTCAGGACATAACTTGTGCATTTGAAGAAGAATGTAACTTATGAGGAGGAACCAATTACAAATTCTTGACTAGAAAGGCCAAGCACTAAGGAACAAGGTCATTACATTGGTAAAAACTCTTTGGGGGAAATCATGCTACGAAAGAAGAAACATAAAAGAGCGAACAAGAAATGAAAACTCGTTACCCATAACTTTTCAATTAATCACTTCACCTGAATTTCAGAGATGAAATTCTTGAAAAGGAGGTAGTAACTTGTAAGCCCTCATTCCATTCACCTTTTATGTATATTAATATTTTATAAGTTATGAAAAACAAGTTTGAATCCAATTTTAAATTCTTTAAGGGTTAAGTCACTGTGATGAGGATTTTTTTTTTAAATCGATTTTATTTTAGGTGTTAGATAAGTAATTTTTACAAGTGTTGAAAAAAAATTAAGAAAATGGCAAATTGAGGTGTAGTATTAAGTGAAGGGCATTATTGTCGTTTCTCCTTCTTCCTCTTCATATGATTAGTATTATTGGAAAAGAATAAGAAAGAAAAAATGAATTCTTCTTCATCTCACGTTCTTCCCCCCTCTCTAGAAAACTTTCAAGAGCCGACCTCCCCCTCATGCCACCATCTCTCTCTCTCGAAGTTTCATTTTCGCCGGCCTATCTCCCTATCATTGTAAAGCTTGCGCATCGACGAACCTCGACCGTTGCCACCACAATCACTGCCACTAAACTTATTTTTCTCTTCTAACAAAATTTGTTTTTAGAGAGAGAGCTGAAGGATGAGTTTATAGGAGGTCTGAGGTAGAAGAAGAAGAAGGTTGCGTTTTTGGGTGAAAAAGAAGAGGAAAGGTGTGAAGGAAGTGGTAGCCGTGGCAGAAGCTTGGAGCTCATGAAAAATCTCTAGATTTTTAGTTGGTTTGAGCTTCTCATGATGAATTAAGAGGTAAGGTTAGTTTATTTCAAAATTAACTCATTTTCCAACAAGAGTTGTGAAGGAAATTCGAGCAAATACTAAAGTTTAGTTGATGATTTTCGTAGAAGAAGTTGGGTCACAGAATTTTGAAATGAATACATAAAGTCTATTTTTTTTAGTATTTTGAATTTTACACTTTGAGGTAGGAGCTCTATTTGGTATGGTTAGAAATCTTGTTAAATTTTCTATAACTTTCATGAAGAAACCGTGAACTAAAAATGACGAAAAGTAGGTTAAATTTCAGGATCAAAATTGAAAGTAAGCAGAAGACACTATTTTACTTTATCATGTTTTGGGCGAATTTTGTGTTAATATGTAGGGATTCTCATTTCCATTCCATCAAGTAAGTTGTAGAGGATTCCAAAATGAAGAATTTGATATAAAGTACATCATTTTTTTTATTAAGTATTGAAGAAGTTATGAGTAATTGAAGTTAGCCTACTGAAGCTGGAAATTTGTGGAAAAATATAAATTACGAGTAGTAGAATTCATGAGCGTCGTGGATTGTCGTTTAAGGTAAGTTTGGATAAGTCCTTGAGTTGCTGACTCGTTAGTTTGAGGATGAGTTTGCTAAATGATCCATATCTCTCAATTATTGATATTGCAAAGAAAAGTATGGAATTAAAGACCCACTAAGATTGAATTATGTTGGTTGCTTATGGTGTTAAGACTTTAAGTTGAAGCTAAGGGTTCAAAAGTGTAGTTTTAGCTTAAATTGAAGTATGTTGGGATTGATTCAAGTCAATAATGAAAATGAGAATTTAAGTCCTTGGAATGTAAATAACTTAAATGCTAATAACGAAGTGTTTTGGAAATTATTGTGACGTTTTGCTATGTGAAGGTAACTGAGGGGTCTAAATCTTTGTATCAGGCCAAACCGAAGTGGGAAAAGAATATAATGCTAGGAGATCGAGTTTTTGACAGTGAGTGGTTTAGTTTCAAGTATCTTTATTATAAATTGATATTTGTTATTATGCATGATTGTGAAAACTTCGAGCATGATTGTGAAAACTTTATGAACTATGCACTAGAAATGTTTTTAAATATGATTTTTGGTTTCCATAAACTCTTATATTCTCAAGCATGGTTGAAAACAAATTTATTAATTATGATTTATATGGTAACAGGTTTAAAGAATACTCGATCTATTATTAAACGTGGATGTTTTGAATGAAAGGTTATTCCTAAAACATGTATTGATTGCTAAGGATTGAAAATGATTTTATAAAATGTGTTTCTGGCCATATTTGGCTTTTAAACATGGAAGATGTAATTCTATGAATGTTGGTGATTTTCCTACGACTACTTGAATGTGTTTTCGTAGCACCACCTATGGTTGTCAGAGAGTCCCGGGGCTGAAAGAGGTCGTGGCTGGAGATCTGAGAACCTGAGCCTAGGTTGGATGGAGGATTGAGATATGGTTTTGGGCCTAGTTTAGCCCATGGTGGGTGGCACTATGTGCACATAGGAGCAAATGAATGTTGTTACTGTGGTAGGTGCTAAGTATGCATGAGCTCTGTTTGGCCACGTGTTTCCTTGTGAATATGGTCACGTGTGAGCTATTTCGAGCCGTGTATTTAGTATACTATCATGATCAGATTTGATAGAGGTTATCATCATGGCAGGTACTAAGTATGCGTGAGCTGGTTGTGGCCGCATGATTCTTTAATCATGTGCGAGCTATTCTTGGCCGTATATTTAGGCACCTTGCCATGGTCAAATTGGCTACAGGTTTGTTGACTGGACTTGTGGTTTATAGTATGATGTAATGATGATATTTTAATTACTACTTCATTATTGATACATTTTCACACATTGTTGTAGTATGTTTTACGAGCTTTTTTTTTAAAAAAACTGGCCACTCACTAGGTTTTAGCTCACGTTTTCAAATGTTTTCTCTCCCCCTTCAGGTAGCGGACAAGGTCTAGGCTTCTATTGAGTTTTTCCTCACCATTTGTAGTTTATCATTTCGTATGTATATACTTAAGTTTTGTATTACTTCGTAAAGTAGTTAAAAGTAGCAAGATTTATGATATGGATATGTGTTTTGAGATATTTATTAGTGGACTGTAATTCTTTGGTAACTAATTAATTATCTAGTTTGGTTATAAAGTTTGCTTTAGACTCTCTGGAATGGAATAGTTTGGATTAGTGTGGTGAGACACACTTGAGGTGTTGTTGAATTTGAAGATTGTATATATGCTTATAGAAGTGAAAAATTCTACCATTTTCAGGTTTGGCTACCCCAAATTTTAAGGGAGATGCTGCTGAAATTTTTGTAAAATTTCTTAATGTAATTTCTATAAAATTTTAGTTGAAAAATGTCATTTTTAAAAGTGTTTTATAATGCCACGATTTAGGTTAGAGAGAAAAACCTAGATCTATTAATGTAAATTTAGATTTGAGCATAGGGTAGAATTGTCCAAAAATTATTTACTCCCTAAGCCAAGTTTAATATAGTAAGTATAAGGATATATATTTGTACCTTTAGTAAAACAAAATATATGTATAAAATAAACTTGATCAATCTCAATATGATAGAACATCATTTATTTCAAAAAGTTAGAGGTGTGAAATTTTGAGGTAAAATAATCATATTTGAATATGTCAATGATGTTATGAGAACGAAAATAACTTATACTACTTCAATAAGTAACATATAGTAAATATGGACCATGTGTTACATGTCATTTATTTCAATAGCTGACAAGTCAAATTTTGATGTACTATTTTTATATCGTTCATTTCAACAATTAAATGTGAAATTGGAAAATATGTGTATGTGTAGGAAGGGGATCAAATATCTAACTAACAATGCAATACACGGCTCGGTTATACTCGTTTTACCATAGAAATATATGTCCAATTAAATAAAGACAATTAAAATAAATGTTCTTTTAGTTCAACTTCTACTTTATTTTTTAATCATAAATATATACTATAACAAATTGAATAATCTTAAATTACTATATTCCTAGAAGATTTTCTTTTTTGGCTTCCATAACATATTTGTAGTTTGGCTTCCTTGAATTATATGGTTCACTACAAATATTGAATGAGGTAAAAAATTTGAAAGTATGACAACAAATATAAAATAACAAAATTAATTATTTTGGAGTACACAACCATACTAAGCTATAATTAATATAAAGTTATGAACTCTTGTAACCTCGTGAATCTATAAGGTGGATGAACTTTTAACCAAATTGAAAATTTAGTTGACATGTTAAGATGTTATATTTAGGTTTGAATTATTATTATTGATGTATTAAAAATATAGCAAAATGAAAAATCTTATTTACGTATATAATAAAAATAATTACTTTTTACACGTTACATTTCAGTCTAGATTTATTGCAGTCTATCCCTTGAAGTAAAATTTTCCTAATATTTGTGAATATTTTCAATTTCGCTATCTAAAACAATTTTCCTTCCTCTTATTCTAATTACTTTGCCAAATGTTGTTACTAAATTATAAAATTTTAACGTTTTTATTTTTTATGTCAAATAAATCTTTAATTTTTTATACTGTACAATTTTTAAAATGACTCGATTACTATATTTACGACGTCGTGGAAAATTTTAAAGTCTATTAAACATATTTTAGATGGATAGTGAAATATCATACTGATTAATTATTTTAATTGTAATGAATAATTATTTAAACTATATTGATTGCTATTACACATATCATCCTATCAATAATTATTATTACATTAATTAAAGATTACATGAGCTTTTTAGTTGATAATGCATTTTAATAGATTGAAAACACGAGTAAGGTATCATTTTAATTAATTAAAGAAATATGAAAATGATAGTTAATAAAAGATTATTCTCAAAATCCCTCCCTTTACAACTCTCTTGTTTCAAATTTCTTCCCCATTCTTCTTCTCTAACGGCTAACTCCCTCTCTTTCTACTTTCTCTCCCCTCTCCCCTTCTCTTCTTCATCTTCCTTAGAATCTTCACTCTTCCTATCTCCCAATTTTCACTTGCACTTTATGCAGCTAAGAAATCCTATCTTGCGAGTTGCGAGATATCCATCTCACCGATCCACCGCCATCTTCTTCTCCTAGCCCTAACGGCGTCGGAATCAAGGGTAGCAGACCCCCTCGAAAACCCAAGTCATCTTCCAAAGAAAATGCTCCACCGTCAGATCCCAACTCCATGGTTCCAGATTCCGAACCCTTGCCGGCTAAATTGAAGAGCCCGCTTCCACCTAGGCCTCCCTATTCTAACCCACTTAAGCGGAAGCTCAGTATGGAGACCGTTACTGAGAATTTCATTTCTAGGTTGTCTCATTCTAGTGTGGAGGTACTTTACGTGGTGTGATTATGGAGGTTTTGATTTATTTTTGTCTTAATTTGGGTGGTGAAATGATAGTTTTAGTTTCAGATTCAAGTTTGGAATTTTTGCCTAGTGTGAATTATGTCTGTGATTTTAAGCTGGTAGTGTGCTTGAGGCCGCTGTGCAAGGAAAGAGATGAAGGGGATAATATAATAGAGAACGTTACTGGTGATTCTTTGTCAATTAATGGGTAGAAATTTACTTTTGATGTTGTTGACACAGAGGCAACACAGGCATGATCTCTAGTGAAGCTCTGTTGTAGCTATTTCATGGACGCCGGATGATATGGGTGGGTGAATGTTTTACTTTTGTCTATTCTGTTTGCAGCTTGATATCTTCCAACTTGTAGCAGATCTTTACTTTTGATGTTGTTGCTGACACAGAGGCAACGCAGACATGATCTCTAGTGAATTCTTTTGTAGCTCTTTGATGGACATCAGATGATATGGGTGGGTGAATGTTTAACTTTTGTCTATTTTGTTTGCAGTTTGATATCTTCCAACTTATAGGAGAGCCTCTTGTTGAAAATTGTATGGCAGTTTCAACAGTTTTGTATTTGCATATGGGCAAGTATATTGCATCTCTTCATCCACTCTTCTCTTTCCTGAATTTTGTGATATTTCTTTTGCATCCTAAATGCCTATGTACTAATTTAACTAGACAAGAAGTGGGAAGACATATACCATTTGGGGTCCAGCCAATGCTTTGTCCGATGACAATTTATTAAGTGAACAAAAAGGCTTAACTCCCCGTATTTTTGAACGACTCTTTACTCATATAAAAGAGATGGGTTTAGAAGTTTTAGTTCTTAACCCTCTCGAAGTTACACATTATTTAGTCTTTGTTTAGAATTGCAGGAAGAAGTGAAATATGTTGACAAGTTACTATAGTATGAGTGTTAGATTTTTTGTTCTGAGGTTGGACAATAGTTGCCTTCCACAGTATGATCTACATATTTTATGTATGAACAATTTAAATTCACTAGAAAAACTTTGTTGCAGATTTACAATGAGCAAATCACTAATTTGTTAGATCCAAATGAGAGAAATGAGCAAATCACTAATTTGTTAGATCCAAATGAGAGAAACCACCAGGTTCCCCCTTCTAAATAATAAAATGAAAGAGAAGAATAGAGAACAAAATGTTGTTCTTGTTCTATTTCCTGTAATATTGAAAACCAATTTGGTCTTCTGTTGAATCATCTCTTCTCTCTCTAAAAAAAATCTCTCTCTAGTTTTCTCTTTCTAATTACCCACAAAAAATTGGGAGGTAAAGAATTATTCGAGGGTACATAATTTTCTCTCTCTAAAAAAAAACTGAGAGTTATCTAAAATTCTTTTTGCTTAATAAATTCCCTTTTTTGTCTCTCTTTTGGTATTTATTATGATGGTTGTAATTGTCATTTTGTTTTTGTAGCTTGATGGTTGTTTTTTTTATCTCTTTTTCCAATGTTTACTTTGAGAAGCATGTTGAAGTAGCTGTCTGGAAGATAGATTATTTGGTCATAGTTCTATTTCATGGCAAGATATCTTCTCTCTTGCTATCAAGTGGAGACAAATTTTTTAACCTTGTGATGTGATCCTGTTTGTGGATTAACAAGACTTCTCCATGGTATGTGAGTTGATGAGACCACATATCGTGGCGGAAGAATAATTGAATTTGAAAGCCTTTCCTTTTTCCCTCATTGATGGTGCAAAACGTTGGCTTTATTACCTAGAACCCAACTCTATTACAACTTGGTCCAAAATGAAAAAGAAATTCCTAGAGCATATTTTTCCATAACCAAGGCTAATTCAATCATAAAAGAAATCTATGGAATTAAACAAGCCAATGGAAAAACTTTGCATGAATATTGGAAACGGTTTAATAAGCTTTGTTCTAGTTACACATACTACAAAACTAATGACCGAGCCTAATTAGTACAATACTTCTATAGTGGCCTAACCCCCTAAGATAGAAATTATGTCGATGCGGCATCGGGAGATCCACTTAGTGATGAAACCCCAAATGAGGCTAGGGCATTAATTGTTAGAATGGCGAAAAATACTCAAACCTTTGGGAGTAGGATCGGTAACCAAATTCTTCCTCTAGTGAGATAAGTGAGCTTAAAAATCAAATCAGCTACCTTATAAGCATGATTAGAGGAGAAACCCATCGATTGATGATTTGTGGGATATGTGGAAAAGTCAGACACTGTAATTGATCAATGCTCACAAGTAAAAGATGTCAACCTAGCTAATAGGTTTAGGAGATATTAACCATCTAAGTTCCAACTTTTACTGAAGGATCACCCAAACCTAAGGATCTCAAGAACCTAGACAAACATACCAATAAAAATCCTTCTTCCTCAACTAGCATGAACTTAGAGGACATTTTAACCAAAATATGAAACAACAATTTGAATTTTCAACAAACAATGCAAGATTTCAAAAAGATACCTTAGCTTTTCAACAAGAAACAAGGGGCTGGAATTTCTAGTTTAACTAGCCAAATTTAAATGCCCTTACTCTTTGTATTGGTAAAGTTGTAGACACTCCTAATTCAAACAATACTTTGCAGAAGTCTAGCAACCTCAGTCTAGCAACCTCTCTCTTGTTTAAAAACATAAGGTAAATTCACATTCAACTTCTTTTTCTTCAAAAACCTTTAAACAATGTTGCTAATGCTCATTTTCCATCCAGGTTAAATCCATCAAGGAAGGAAAAAGTCAAAGATGAAGAACTTCTTGAAATTTTCAAGAAGGTGTGGATAAGCCTTCCTTTAGTTAGTGCACGGTGCAACTAATTCCAAAGTATGCCAAGTTCCTCAAGGAGCTTGGTACAAAGAAGAGAAGACATTCCGACAAAGAAAATATCATTATAAGTCAAAATGTTTCTGAATTAATCATGAAAGATAAGCCAAAGAAAAGTTTGGATCGAGGTATGTTCTTCCTTCCTTGTGTGATAGGAAATAGACAAATTAACTATGCCATTTGAATTTTACCTCATAGCCAATCTCTTCCTTGATTGTTTTTCCTCATTTTGTTCTGTATCATCTTCATTCTCTTGTTCCTCATAACTATGATCCTGCATTTAAAATAATTGTTTTTTTTAAAAGGGGAGTTCCTCTTCTTCACTACTTAAAGTTTCGTTTTTTGTTTCAGTTTTTTAGTCAATTTTCCAGTTACCTATGTAGCTCTCAATTGATCATTTTAATTAAACGAAAAATTAGCTTTAAAATGATTTACTATTATGTTTTTTTTTCCAACCAAATAGGCTAAGTTATTATGCGTTTTAGATAAAATCTTGTCATACCCAGTCATAAAATTCGTCGTTCTACGTAACTAAGTGAGGGTGTGACTGCCTAAGCTTCTTAAGCAACTCTATCCCTGAGATATTATGCAGATGGATTAGTAAGCGAACATACTAAAAGAATGAATAGAAGAGAGATAATGGAAACGAGAAGACCATCAAAATACGATTCTTTCATTAATAGTAAAGGTGGAATACATAGGTGTAAATACTTTGTTAATATAAAGGAGATTTTAATATTCTAACAAGAATCTTATTCCTTAACTATCTCTCCTAGCTTCTAAATACTTGTGAAAAGATAGTGACCACTACCAAAATAGATGATGTGATTTGAGGATAACACGTCGGACGATTAGGATGGAGTGGGGTCCTTTTTGCTCAAATTCATCAAACAACAAGATAAAAAGTGATATTATTCGAATCATGCCATGAAGAAGGAAAATCCTGGAAATCACAGACAACAATTTCTTTCTTCTCTTATTAGGCGATTGATAACTTCATTTTTCTCAAAATCATTCATCACACTCATTTAGTACAATTACCTTGCAGAAACCCTCTGCGCCTTTAATAATTTCTTTGTACCCTTTTTCCAACTCAAGCGTTCACCACACACTTTTGTTGGATTGCTGTTAAGCAGAGTGGTCTCAACACGACAACACTCTATCATCATTATAATGCATGACTCATCCACCAATGCCAGATCAAATAACAATCAAAAGTCATCCATACTAGATCACACAACAAGTATAGGACATCCTATTCCAAGTCACACAACAAGGATAACTTATTTTTACTGTATAGGGTACAAAGTCATTTAATCGTATCATCATGATTCATAAAAGTGTTATTTCTAAGAGTTAATATATGAGAAATCATATGCAGCATATAGTTCAAAACTTTATGGTAGGACATTTTATAGTTTAAGACAAAATGTAAATATATTTAACAGAATTAGATTAGAAATTCAAGGGTTTGGCAAACATTTTCAGATAAACCACTCACTATTAAATTATCTTCACGATCTTCACCGGATGAAATTGATAAAGAATTTGCGGTCTTCCTTCCGGTTTTCTCAAATTTCTTAAACGAACTAGTACCTACAACTTGATCGAAAATTCTTGTATTTATAGCCCTATTTCTGGCGATTTTCTTCGTTGGAATGATTACTTAATTCTGGCTAGCAGTGAGAATCCTCAAATATCATAATGCCACGTGGTACTAACACTTCCTTATCCTGACCTTTGATTGGGCGATAGAGTCAAATCAATCACTGACTTAATGGAAATAATAAAATGACGTCACTTTCCTTCAAGGGAAGGAACTCTCAACGCTTTCTTCTTAGTTTAACGCATGGCTTCTTCATAACATGTGGTCAATTCGTGGAGTGAAGGTACTCGCTAGGGCTGTAAGAATATGTGTTGAACCCCGAATAACCTAGTTGGGTTAGGTTAAAATATGGATTGAGTTGGGTTAAAATTTAATTTTTTGGGGCTGAGTTGGGTCTCAAGTTGGAGGGTTAAAAATCTGGTTCAATCCAACCCAACCTGAATTAATATATATATATATATATATATATATATATATATATTATTTAATAAAAAACAATTAAGTTTCTTTTAGGTTGCAATTGCATTTCACCTCCCTCACTTCCTTTCGCCTCTGCCTCTCCCTCGTACAACGCAACACAATGTACTTCTGCCTCCACCTCTCCCTTGTGCAATCTCCAGTGTCCCCTCATCTGTTCCAGCGTCTCCTCCTCCGGCTCAAATTCGAGATGCATCCATTTCATTTGAACCCGAGACGGTGAAACTTATCTGTCTTCGATCTCAACCCCCGTGTCTTCTCCTTCGTCTCAGATCCTAGACGTATCTATTCTGTTCAAACCTGAGATAGCGAGCCCCAAGACGTATCTCATATCTCAATCCTTTTGATCTCAATGTCCGTCTCCGATCTCAACCTTTGTCTCTGATCTCATATCTCCAATCTACTTCATAGGTACATTAGCTTTCAAGTTCTTTGATAGTTTTTAAATAAATATTGATTGTAGCATAGCTCTATTTTAATAGTTTGTTAAGTTCGGTTGACAGCAGCATGTTGAGTTTGTTGAGATAGTAGTATGTTGACAGTACATATTTATATTTTGAGTCTATAGAGACAATAACATGTTGACAATAGTATAAATATTGAAGGTTGACAGTAGCATAATTCTATTTTGAGTTTGTTGAGACAATAGCATAATTCTATTTTAATTGTTTAGGTGTTTGTCTGAGTGTTCAAAACTTACCAACATGCTTAATATTATATATCCTTTACCAATCTTATTCATACAACCCAACCCAACCCAGTCCGATTTCACCCCTAGTACTCGCCCTCCCCTTTGTTTGCTTAGTTGTCTTTGTCACGCACTTCTTCTACGCACAATTTCAAAATACGGTGAGGGTCTCACAAATCTCTCAAATTCATGCATTTTATCAATTAAATAATATAAGATTAAAAAAATCAGCTAAAAATTTTCCTAAGAAACAAAGAAGATGCAACTTTTGTATCTTTGTTCTTCCAAGTGAAGGTTTTGTTCTTCAACCTCAAGTGTTTGAGATTACAGGTTGTAGACTTGAAGGTCAAAGATGGAAGATGGAAATTGAAGATAGTGTTTGCGTGCTTCAATTATTTAATTATATTATTCTTCTTGAAAATGCATGGTAAAGTTGAAGATGAAACTGAAACTTTTGGAACGGTAACTTGCAAAATGGAGGGTAGAGATTAGGGTTTGCCTGCTTGAAGAAGATGAGATCGAAAAAGAAAAATGGAAAATGGAGAGAAAGGAAGATGGATCGTAAAATGGAAGATGGAAAGTCGAAAAACAAAAATGGAAAATGAAGATCACCGCAATGGGTCTCGAAAATGAAGATTTATTGTTCTTATTTTGATTGGACAAATATGTAGCTGTAATTATGTTTCAAAATTTATTAGAGCGTAAGTATGTTTATTTATTCTAAGAAAGTAGCTTGCACTTTGTATATATGGATAATTTGGGTTTTTGTAAATTCTTATTTATTTTATTTCTTTTTCGTTTTGCCATTTTTTAAAAAGAAAAAGCGGTTGTGATATATATATTCTTAAGGGGCGTTTTTAAAAATAAAAAAATAAATTAAAATATATACAAACTATAAAAAATTTTTGGATTTTATCAATAATAGAAACTGATAAGCTTCTATCACTGTCTATCAATGTCACTAATAGGAGGATATCTGTGTCTATCAATATCTATTATCAATAGAATCTGAAAATTTTGCTATATGTTGTAAATATTTTGTCAAATTTATTATTTTTGATAATTTTTCTATTCTTAATTACAAATTATGAATTTATTTATTATCTATTAATATATGTCTCTATTACATTATTTTTTCTCTTTCTGGTTGACATTTTTTCTGATACTTTAGCTTCTGTCAAATTTTTATTTGACTCTAACATTAAGAAAATATATATATACTCTTAAATCGCATGGTTGTATCAATTTAAATCTTAAATTAAATTGTATTAATTTAAACGTCAGATTTTGAAAATTATATCAATTTAAACCCTAAACTAACCGTTGTATCAACTCTAAACTTTTATTAGCTATATTTTAAAATATTTTAAAAATAATTTTTAAGATAATTTCCAAAGCTTAAAAGTAGAATGGTTTTTGTTTTGATAAAACCAAAAACATTATTGAACCGGGACATGTTTTTTTTTTTTTTTTTTTTTTTTGGCAATTATTGATATAAACCCTTTTGTCTTTTCTAGCTGCTTGGAGCACTCTCTTGTATAGTATACATCTGATTGATCAATCACCTTATCTCTAACTAATGTCAGACTTGGATCACATTTTTAATAATACGATCCACATCAATTTTATTTTTAATTACTCGAAATTCAAACCATGAAAGTTGAAACAAGTTATAAATAAGTATTAAATTTTAAAACATAAAATATATTTAAGAAATTAAAGAAATAGACCTGACTAGGAAAAGAAATTTAAATGTAGTATATTTCTTTTCATTGCCAAAATTGAGAAAAAGAAGAAATTAATTGCACTAAAATTCATTCATTATAAATTGAACTCAACTTTTAACCAAATTCATATATACATTACTCAGTACTTTGAGTTCAATTGTAAGAAAAATGAGGAGATTAGTTTCACAAGAAAGTTCAATTGTATTATATTGTTGTGTGGATGATACTGCTTCTTCTACAACTCCAATTTTGTTTGTCCATAGCAGCAGCTTGCATCCAAAAGGAGAATGAAGCTATTCTTCAATTGAAGAATAGTTTTTACAAAGATCCTTCTCATCGCTTGGCTTCGTGGAAAAATGGAACTGATTGCTGTAATTGGAAAGGAGTGGGTTGCAATCAAATTACTGGACATGTTACTATGATTGATCTTCGATGGGTTTATCAGGTCAACTTCTCTACTGATCATCAAAACCTTATTTTCTTTCGTATGCTTGAGTTGAAATACTTAAATTATTAAATTATTTGGATTCAAGTGGAAATAACTTGAACCTAACTATACATATCTTAATCACTCTTACATATCCTTTTCGAAAAAAAGTTCTTATTCGTTTTAGGAAATCTTACTAAACTAGATGTTATTGATTTATCATTGATATTTGCCATAATTCCACAGACCATCATCAAATTGAATTAGTTATCTAAAATCTCCACTACTACTACTACTCTTAGTTTTATCTTCGAAAGCTGTTGAATCAATTAATTAATCAATCAACCAAATGTTTAAAGAATCTGGATTTGGAGTGAATATGTTAAAAGAAGAATGAAGAATCGGGCGTAGATTGAAGACTTACGATTTTCCCGAACTGCAGACGCCCATCAGAACGATCACCATAGCTTCAAATCGAAACAGAGAATCGGAGAAAAAAAATTGAATGAAATTAACAAAAATTGAATAATATAAACCAATAGAATACCGTTCGAGTTCATATGGGCATGTGCGGGAGAATTGATGCAATTGTTGGGAAAAAGGGAGAGAGAGATGGTAGTTGATGTTAAACAGAATAATTTTGTTATTTAATTCTTTTTAAATAAGTTGCTGTAGTTAAGCTGTTATGTACAGTTATTTTTTTTTTTACTATAAATACTTTGTAATACTCCCAAAAAGTTCATTCAAGAAATAATACTCTCATCCATGAGAAATTCTCTTCACTCGAATTCTTTCATGGTATCAGATAGGTGACTAACGTTCGATCCTGTAGCTTCCACCATTGTCCAACTTCACTGAAATCCATGACTAATCCAACCAAAGAACCCTCCTCTCCGATCTTCCTCTTCTCCAACATCTACAACATTATTTCAATCCGCCTTGATTCCACAAATTATGTACTTTGGAAATTTCAGATTCAATTAATCTTGATTGCACATAAACTCTTTGGCTTCGCCGATGGCTCAAACCCAAAACCTGCAAGTTTTCTTGCACAAACTACCACTGGTGCCTCTTCATCCTCTTCATCTAAAGCAATCGATTATGCCAAAATAGCAACACTCGCTAGCCAAGCCCACTCCATGATGAATTGATTGCTAAAGACCATGCCCTCATCATCCTCATCAACGCTACCTTCTCTCCCAGTGCCCTTACCTAGAAAAGCACTACTTATCCAACTCTCGAGTCAATGTGGTGAACCTCAAGTTTGAACTTTAGACCATCTCCCAAAAAGCAGGCGAATCAATAAACTCATATATTCAGAGCATCAAAGACCTAAAAGATAAGTTGTCCAATGTCTCTATTCTCATTGATTCTGAAGATCTCATCATTTACACCATGACTGGATTACCCTCTGAATATAATATCTTTTGAACCTTAATGCGCACCAAGTCTACATCAGTATCCTTCGAAGAACTTCATATTCTTCTAATATCAGAAAAATCTACCATTGAGAAACAGACTAAGCGTGATGAAAGTCTACCTCAAAATGTTGCCTTTGTTGCTCAAAATAACCAAACACGAAGCCAAAATTACAATCCACATAATCAATCGAGGAGGAAACTATGGTGGTAATAACTCCAACAACAGTGGAAGCAATAGTAATAATCGAGCAAACAAAAGAGGTAACCCAAGTGGAAATAATGGAAGACACAGAATCCCAAACAACCTAATATCAAATAACCTCTCTAACATATTCCCGAACACCTTCTCAAAACTACCTACTGATTAGTCAACCTCCAAAATTTAGTTCCAAATTTGCACTCAACTTGGTCACAATGTACTTGACTGCTACAACCGCATGAACTAGAACTATCAAGGTCATCATCCACTATCACAACTTGCTACCATGGTAGCCGCTCAAAACTACAATGCTGTTGCAAATTCCAGTACTCAATGGCTTGGTGACTTCGACTGCAACTCTCACATTACTTCTGATCTATCTCAATTAGCCAATGCTTCTAACTTTGTTAATGTTGAACAAATTGTTGTAGGCAGTGGGCAAGCTCTACCAATAACTCACTCAGGTTGGGGCATTCTTCCTACACCTTCCTCCTCTCTAAAACTCAAAGAACTCCTTTGTCACTACAAGAATTTTTATCTTTGCTGACGTAGAAAAACGTGGACAGAGCTTCTGCCAACTTTTTTTTGTGTGTGGGCATGTTGAGTGGCCAAAACACCATCGCTTTTCCTTTGTCCATGTTTTTATGTTGTGTCGGCAGAAATGTCCACACAAATTAAAATCGTGGGTAGAAGAATATATTTCTAGCCACGAAAAAGAAGTCGACAAAAACATATTTTTACCCACGATCATCATCACATCGACAAAAATATATTTTTTGGCCACGAAAAAATATCGATAGAAAGATATTTTTATCCACGATCATCATCATGTTGGCAATAATAAACTTTTTAGCCACGTTTGTTTCGTGGACAGAAACCGTTTTTTGCCAACATAAAGATTTTTGTCACCAAAAACAAAATTTCTCCCACGCTAAATTTGTCAGTAAATAATATTTGTTTCTTTTTTGCCCACGTATCGAATGTCACAAAGCTTTGTAATTGCCAACATATTTCTAGGCACACAAAGAACGTGACAAAAATGATTTTAATTTTTTTTCACATTTATTATTAATATTGTATGCTTCTAAATTAAAATTCAAATATAGAATGAATTTCCTACCTATGACAAAATCAGGTGGATGAGGAGTTTCCAAAAAGGAAAACCAGATGGGTATGAGGGAAAGAAAATCGTAGGGACTATCTTCTTCATTCGCACTGACGTCTGACAAGAACAAAACATGAGGGGTTGCCGTCGGTGGGGAAGGATCGTGAACGAAAAGAAAATTTGGGGGAGTTGCTAACAGTGAGGGAATGTCGCAGAACGAAAAGGGGGAGTGTTTACCGTAACTCAATCGGGGGTGCGGGGTGCGAATGTTTGGCAAGAGGAAAAGGGGTGAGGATGCAAACATCTGACAAGAAGAAGGGTTGGGGGGTGCGAACGTCCGACAAGAAGAAATCAGAGGGGTTGCCACCAATGGGGGGAGGGTCGAAAGAAAATTGAAGGGGGTATTTACCGCAACTTGAAATTGGGGTGTAGTTTGCCGAAAATAAAATTCGAGGGGGGGGGGGGAATGGGGAAAGGGTGGGGAAACAAGAAATAAAATTAGTTTTTTTTTCTAAATTTTTACCCACATTATTTGTGCGGTCGTAAATATAAATTTTGTGTCGCCATAAATATGTATAAAAAACAAGGGTTTTTCACCATAAATTTCTAGTAGCAAAAACAATGATGTGCCCACACAATAAATTAGTTTTTGTTCACGTCTATATTTTCGTCGGCAAAAACGAAATGTGCCCACACAATAAAATTTATGTTAGCACATCATAACTTTGCCCATAGTTTTTTTACGTTGCCAGAAAAAACTATCGCCAAAGATAAAAATTCTTGTAGTGTGTACCCTATATATCCACTAATATTCGTTTTGTACACCGTCTTTGTGTAGATAATAATTGCATTTTTTTGTTTGATTCTAATTTCTTTCATATTCAGGTTAAAACCTCGGGCAAAATTCTCTTTTAAGGACCCAACATAAACGACCTCTATCCTATACAATCCTCTCAGTCTTTAAACCCCTCATCTATAATTGCTCATGTTGGAATAAAAATATCCTCTTTAGGCTAGCGCGAATAGTTAGGACATCTGAGTGACCCCATACTCTCTTCTATTTTACGTACGTGACATAAAATTACCTTTTCATTCAATATGGAAAAGTGTATGTTATCCTTGTGCACAAGATAAACTGCAAAAACTTCCCTTTTCTCATTCTACTTCCACTTCTCTATACCGCTTAGAACTAGTACATACTGATGTATGTGGACCTTCCCTAGAAAAATCAACAAACAGCTTCAACGACTATGTATCCTTTATTGATGACATGTTTAAATACACTTGGCTCTATCCCATTACTCATAAATCTGATGTTTACTCCATATTTCAGATCTTCAAACCCTTTGTTGAAAACCAACTGTCCCTTATTATAAAAAAAAAATTAAGAAGTGATGGAGGTGGAGGATTTGTGAACCCTTCCCTTCAATCCTACCTCCAAAAACATGGCATCATCCATAAAAAATCTTGCCCCTATACCTCCAAACAAAACGATGTAGCTGAAAAAAAAAATAGACACATCGTCGAACTAGCACTCACCTTGATGTCCAAAGCCTCTATACCCATCAAATTCTGGCCATTCGTCTTCAACATTGCTATCTACTTAATCAACCACCTCCCATCTTCTAACCTTGGCAATAAATCAACCTTTGAAATACTTTTCCATAAAACCCCTGACTATACTTCACTAAAAGTTTTAGGCTGCACTTGGTATCCGTTACTAAAACCATATACATCAAACAAACTCTAACAAAAAACAACCAAATTTGCCTTCCTTGGATATGCATCAAACTCTAAAGGATATCTTTGTTACAATATGAGTAACCAACAAATCTATACCTCTAGACATGTTATCTTGGATGAGTCATCCTTTCCATTCAATGAACCAAACAATACACCATTAAAAATCCAAGCTAAACCTTCCCAGACCACAAAAAATAAATACTTTTCCTTACTCTCTTTTTTTACAGCCTGTTAACACACAAATGCCACAATCAAATGATATCTCTTCTCAGCTGGCCATCAACTCTACTCCACTTGTCTATCACACGGTAGCAACTACATTAACTCTGTTGAATATTGAAGATGACATCGGTACACTTCATACGTTGCCCACTAAGAGTGCAAAAATTAATACAATCAGTCAAATTTCTAGCAATGAAGCTGAAATACTTGTTACTCCCTTAGCACATAACTCCAAATTTATGCAAACTCAAGGAAAATCTAGCATTTCTAAAAAGGATCTTTGTTGTTGTTGTTACTTTAGATGAGAGTAATCTGGAACCAACTTCATTCACCAAAGCCCGAGTATTTCTAATGTGGCAAACTGCTATGTCTGAGGAATATTTAGCACTTGCTAAACAAGACACATGGACCTTAACACTTTTACCTCCTAAAAAAAGTGCAATAGGATGTAATGGGTCTATAAAATTAGAAGGAATCTAGATGGGGCAGTCACTAGACACAAAGCTCGCCTTGTAGCAAAAGGCTACCATAAAAAAGAAGGTGTTGATTATGAAGAAACATTCACCCCAGTAGTTAAAAAGGTAACTGTTTGCATCATCTTGTCTCTTGTAGCTCAATATGGATGGAAACTCAGACAACTTGATGTAAAAAATGCCTCCCTTCATGGCACTCTTCAAGAAGAAGTATATATGCAACAGCCTTAAGGATTTGTCAATCCATCACATCCTCATGTTTGCAAACTACTCAAATCACTATACAAACTTAAACAAGCACCCAGAGCTTGGTTCAAATGCTTTACCTCGTTATCTCTTAAACCTTGGCTTCATTGATTCTTCCCTATTTGTCAGAAACTCATATGGCACAATTACCTACCTATTACTATATGTTGACGACATCATAATAACAAAAAACAAGCAGCTGTATATTTCAGAATTAATATCTCAGCTTCAATCTCATTTTGATATGAATGATCTCGGCAACTTTCAGTTCTTTCTCGGACTAAAAGTTCAATACACCTCAAAGGGTATTCATGTAACCCAACAAAAATACATCTGAGATCTACTAAAGAAGTATGAGATGTCAAATGCAAAGCCTTGTACCACTCATGTGGTTCTTCATCCATTTGCTGACATTGGTGATCCATGCTCTGTTGAAGATGCTAAATCATATAGAGCTCTAATTGGCTCTTTACACTACCTAATATTCAGCTGACCAGACATCTCCTACTCAATTGAAAAACTTTCTCAATATGGGCACTCTCCTCATACATCACATTTAGTAGCGACAAAAAGAGTGCTAAGATATCTCTATGGCACTTCCAACTCTGGCCTACTATTCCAAAGAACTCCAACCAAACCTCTCCAATTAACTACATTTTCAGACTCAGATTGGAAAAGTGATCATGATCATAGACGCACTACTGGCTTTATAGTATTTTTAGGCTTCAATCCAATATATTGGGGAGTCAAGAAACATATCACAATGTCACATAGCTCAACTAAAGCTGAATATAGAGCTTTAGCCATTACTGCTGCCGAAGTATGATGGCTAAGATAAATCCTAAAGGATTTACAGATCTTAGGGACTGACCACCTTGAATACTTTGTGACAACAACTCCACAATTCAGTTGGCAAAAAACCCAATTTAATAAAACACATCAAGATAGATTTTCACTTTGTTTGAGAACAAATAACAAGAAGAAATGTCATTTTACAGTTTGTTCCTACACAACAACAATTGGCAGACCTGTTTACTAAACCACTCACATTCAATCATCTTCACTACCTCACAACCAAACTCATGCTTCATCAACATTCGTTGAGGGGCTATGTTAACTAAATAATTCTATTATTTAGTTTTTTAAATCAATTGGTGTAGTTAAGCTATTATGTATAGTTATTTTTTATTATAAATAATTTGTAATACTCTCGTAAAATTCATTCAAGAAATACTCCCTCATCCATCATAAATTCTCTTCACTTTGAATTCTTTTAGTTGAGACTTTAGGAATTTACATGAACACATAATAATACTTACTTTCGAGTTTTATAATTCTAAAACGTGAAACCAATAGTATGGAATTAATGAAAAAAATATTAACTAAAAATAAAATAATTACGAGATGGCATCTAAATATTTTGGTCTCGTTTATAATAATTTTATTTTTAGATTTTGGTTTTTTAAAATTAAGGATATAATAATAAAATACATCTTCTACCTCTAAATACTCAACCTCATCATTGAGTTGTCCCAATCCAAAGAATCAAATATTCAAATTTGACCCTAGTTCGAGTCCTACCGGTCTCAAACACTATTTGAGTGGAGTTTGGACCAGCCCAAACCACTTTTCAACATAAAAATAACTTTTTGGTTCCTAATTTTGAAGAATAGATGCATTTGGACAATTTAGTCCCTGAGTTCCTAAAAATCCTTACTATATAAAAAGTGGCTTAAGGAGTTAATCATTTTTGGACAATTTTACCCATTGCCAACTTCTAAAAGGACGATTCTATTCCTTGCTCTACCCCTTGCTCTACTTCTAAAATTACCATTATGCCCTACACATGGAATAATTGTTTGTAATATAACTTCAAAAATGATTAATGGTTTTTTTTATAATTGTTTGTAATTAACATTGGATGTTTGGTTTTCCATATTCCATAACTTCAAAAAAATATAACTTCAAAAATTATTAATGGTTTTTGTTATAATTGTTTGTCATTAACATTGGATGTTTGGTTTCCATATTCCATAACTTCAAAAAATATAACTTAAAAATGATTAATGGTTTTTGTTAATTATAATTGTTTGTAATTAACATTGGATGTTTGGTTTTTCATATTTCATAACTTTAAAAAATATAACTTCAAAAATGATTCATAGTTTTAGTATATATATAGAAACATAATTTGAGTGTGATTTGCTATCCAAAGTTTTTGTTGTTTTAACTTTGATCTACTCATTCTTTGTGTCAACTCAAAGAGAAAATTAATCAATAAGGTAATGCTAACATGTACATTTTTTTGCATTCTATTGTTTTGTAAGTTTGTTAATAATTTTTCACTTTAAAACTACAGCCTTGATGGAGCATATGCTAATACGAAATTTGGAACCTTTCCAAAATATTTGGAGCCTTAAAGGGAGTGTCATTTGTAAAACCACCGGTGAAAAATATAAAACTAAAAGGGAAGAGGTATTGAAACTTATTGTCATGGATGAAGAGGTAATCATAAGCTATTTGTTAAATTAAATTGTTTATCACTTTCTTCGTAATTCTAATATAATATGTTGCACTTTCCAGAGGCCTAAGGACAAACAATACCACATGTTGTAATTTATCTTCCACAAAAAATCTTCTTACACGGAAAATTATATGTTACACTTTACAGAGGCATCTCGATGAAAACGACGAAAATTCTGTTGAATACAAATGTTGGAAATGTAGCAAAAAAGCATTGTATATAAAGAAAAACTCATTTAAATATGTCTTTAATATTATTATTTTTTAAATTTATCATTGAATATTATTTATTTATTTTATCAAAAAAAATATGTATTAACAAGGTTCTCACGTGAAACACACGTTTTAAGTTATCACTTGGTTTAAAAGGTGTTTCTAATAATATAAAGTTTGAACAGAAAAAAATTATCTTAGGGTATGTCGACATCAAGCTTTGTTAGTTTTATAGAAGTACGTTGAGTAGGAAACTCCATTAAAATAGAAATATATATGGTTTCCTATATAATTTAATTTGAAAATGATTTTCTTTTAAGAAAAGAAATGATTTGTTTTTGTTAAATTTATTTCAGAGTTGGAATGAATGTTGAAACTAAGTTATAAAATATCAAAATTTAAAATATAAAGTAGTTTTTAAGAAATTAAATAAAGACATGCATGACTAAGTCAAAGTTGTCTAGAAAAATAATTAAATAAAGACATAATGAGTCAAAGTTGTCTAGAAATATAATTAAATAAAGACATGACTTAGTCAAAGTTGTCTAGAAAAATAATTAAATAAAGGCATGGCTAAGACAAAGTCATCTAAAAAATAATTAAATAAAGGCATGACTAAGTGAAATTCGTCTAGAAAAATAATTAAATAAAGACATGACTAAGTCAAAGTCATCTAAAAAAATAATTAACTAAAGGCATGACTATGTGTTTGTGTTTTGTTGTCCCTTTCTTGATGACTATCTCTATAATTGTCATATATATATTATTCTTAACTACAAATTATAAATTTATTTATTATATACTAATATACGTCTCTATTACATTATTATCTCTTTCTGGTTAACATTTTTTCTCATCCTTAGCTTTACTCTAACATTAATAAAATATATATGCTTTTGCAATTTAGACCCCAAATTAATAATTGTATTAATTTAAACCTTAAATTTTGAAAGTTGTATTAATATTCTTTTGAAATTTAATTCAATTTTTAACCAGTTTCGTGAATAAAGTTTGAGCAAATTCTCAGGATAAGTGAATGATTTTTTTAGTAGAAAACAGGTCATAGACTTTTTATGTAATTCCGAGAAGCCTAGTTTTTCAAGTATCATAGAGTGTACTGATGGAACTAAAATCTCTATTAGGTATGGTTAGAAAGCTTATTCAATGTCCTACAACTTTCATGAAGCACTCATTAGTCAATTCTGACTGAAAATATGTTTAATATTAGGAGGAAAGTAGGAGGTTGGAGAGAATGCGATTTTGGAGTATCTATTTTTCGGGATAATTTTGGACAAATTTAGTGGGAATCTCACTTTCACTTCTTCCAATAAGTTGTAGAGGGTTCCAAAATTAAGACATTGATATAAAGTACATTAATGTTTATTAAATATTGAAGAAGTTATGGGTAGTTGAAGTTAGCCTACTGAAGTTGGAAATTTCTGGAAAAGTATGAATTATGATTTTATTCGTAAAGTGTAGAATTCATGAGGGCCATAGTTTTTGCGTCATCTTAAGTTATTATAGAAAGATAAGACTATTTAAGGTTAGATAAGTTTGTATAAGTTTCTAAGTATTTAACTTGTTAGATTGGTATTAAGATTGTCAATGGATCTAAACCTCTAAGGTAGGAATATTTGATATAAAAGCGTATGGAATTAAATACCCACTAAGATTGATTTATGTTGGGTGCTTATGGTGTTAAGACTTTAAGTTGAAGCTAAGAGTTCAAAAGTGTAATTTTAGCTTAATTAAAGTATGTAGGGATTGATACAAGTTAATAATGAAAATGAGAATTTAAGTCCTTGAAATGTAAATAGCTTAAAAGCTAATAACAAAGTGTTTTGGAAATTATTGTGATGTCTTGCTATGTGAAGGTAACTGAGAGATCTAAATCTTTGTATCAGGCCAAATTGAAGTGAGGAAAGCGTATAATCCTAGGAGATCAAGTTTTTGACAGTGAGTGACTCATTTTCAAGCTTTGTTTATACTTGTACATGTTATTTATGATATAGCTTGGAAACTATCGCGATTTAAACTTGTTATGACTACGTTTCCATTTATACTTAAACGACATGTTTACTCATGACGATTTTAAGAACGAGTATGTTTAGAATTTTCATAAAAATGTTATTGTAAAAGAATGTGTTGGTGACTAAGGACTAGAACTATTTTATGAAAATGTGTTTTCTTACCATGTTTGGCTTTTTAGCATGAAAAATGTGATTTTATGAATGATGGTGATTTATCCATAAGCTACGTGAATGTGTTTTCCGTAGCGCCACCTACTGTCAGGGGGTTCCAGGGTTGAAAAAGGCCATGAGCGGAGATTCGAGAAACTGAGCCTAAGTGAGGATATGGATGGAGGATTGAGATATGGCTTCAGGCCTGGTTTAACCCATGATGGGTGGCTCTGTGTGCATATATGAGCGAAAATGGAGATGGATATTGTGGTAGATGCTAAGTATGCGTGAGCTTCGTTTGACTGCGTGTTTCCTTGTGGATATTCTGGCTCATATATTTTGTATGCTATCATGGTTAGATTGGATGAAGGTGGATACTGTGGTAGGTGCTAAGTATGTGTGAGATCCGTTTGATCATATATTTCCTTGTGGATATGGATCACGTGTGAACTATCCCGCGCTGTGTATTTAGTATGCTATCATGGTCGAATTGGATGGAGATTGTTATCATGTAGAATACTAAATATGCATGAGCTAGTTTTGGCAGCATGACTCTTTGATCATATGCGAGCTATCCTTGGTCTTATATTTAGGCGCCTTGCGATGGTTGGATTAGGTACAGGTTTGTTGGCCTGACTTGCGGTGTACAGTAATTTATGAGTTTAACGTTTTAATTATTATTTCGTTATTGATGTTATATTTTAAATAGTTTGAGAACATGTTTGTGAGTTTATTCTTTGTTTGAAAAAACCTGTCACTCACTGAGTTTTAGTTCATGTTTTCAATGTTTTCTCTCCCCCCTAGGTAATGGCCAAGGACTAAGCGTCGGTTAAATCTCCATCATCGATTGTAAATCTTTGTTTTGTATGTAATATCTAACTTGATTCTTAAACTTTACTTGTACTTTGAGATTGTCAGGATGTGTGTGGTGAGACAAACTTGTTGTGTTGTAGTGTCTGAAGTCTAGCTATATACGTTTAGAAGTGAAGGTATCTCCCTTTTCAGGTTTGGCTAACTCGTTTTTTAGGGGAGATGCTGCTAAAATTTTTATAGAATTTTGATTGAAAAAAATATTCTTTTAATATTACATTTGAAAAAGACTGTTTTAAAGAGTAGATTCACACCATGATCTAGGTTAGAGAAAAAACCTAGAACAAGATGTGACGCTAACCTTGTAATGGGACTCACCACAAGTTGGAAAATGTTGCAAATCCCCAAACTTCTTCCAGCACAACACACAGTCGTATTTACAAGCATGAATAGTCTCGTATTCAAAGCCCAAGTCATGCAATTTTCATCTGGTTTCGTAGAATGAGCTAGGAATATTGGTACTACATATTGGAAACACACGTTTTAATATTTCTAACATGTCAAAGGACTTGTTGCTCCAACCGTTGAGAACCTTCACATGCATCAATGTAACCAAAAAGTTTAGGATGAAAATTATGAACAGTCAATGTATAGCTCACGATATGCTTAATTTAATAACTCCTGAAACATATTTGTTGTCTCTTGTTCTACACCACTAATAAACGACATGTCATTCTCCAAACCTAACATTTCTTCTTCGTGTTCAATCGAAGCTTGTAAATCATGCAACATACCTAACATTTCATTGTCTTCAGGAAACATATTACTGTTAGTTCTTTCATGGACAGGGTCATTGCTAGTTCCTTCATGGAAGGGGTCAGTGCTAGTTCCTTCATCAAATATTTCTATACTTCTATGCAAGTTCACTGGCTCTCTATGATACACCCAATTTTTGCAAGAGAGAAATATTCCAATCGTTAACAAATATCCTTCCACACCCTTTAATGAGTCTCAATTTGAGTTCATACATCTTTTGCATGGACACCTTGTATGTTTGTACTCATCGATGTAATACTTTGCAACCTTTAAAAATTGGAAAACTTCTTCTCTATATTCAACCGAGAGAATTTATTTCTAAATTTCATCCAACCCTTGTTCATTGTTAAAGACCTAGAACATAAATACATTTAATTAGTCTTATATTTCTCCTCTCAAATGTTGAAGCTTACTCCATGAATAAGCTACACCTTACAAGTATCCAACATTCCAACTTTCCATATATCTAAGTTTAAACTAATAAAATCTATCTAACTTTTCCAACTAACAAGCGTTAGAAGCCACCTAACACTGCAAACAAATTATAAAACACTAAAGGCTACTTTACTTCTAGCAAACAAATCATATTCGCAAATAATAAACTACAAGCTACCATAACTGCAGGATAGCCACAACAAATCATTAAAAAAAATTAAGTATTTAAACTATTTCAACAATTTAAAAACTTTTGATTTAATCAATTTCATCAATTCTAACAATTTCAATACATTTAAATCCCTCTATAACAATCACAATTTCAATAATTTAAACCACATATTACAATTTTCAAAATTCAATTTATACATATACTTTAATTCTTAAACAATTCATATAAATTTTATTTAAAAAACTTTCAACAATTTGAATATAAAATTTATACATACAATTTAATATCAATATCATACATTTAATTATTCATGCAACAAATTTAATATCAAACATACATACAATATACAATCTATACGTACAATATAAATACAATATACAATCTACAATCCACAATCTATACATACAATATACATACAACATAATCTACAATATACATTTATTTAGAAACAAAAAAAAAAATACAACACCTTACCAGAATGTAGAGATGACGAAATAACATAACAAAGAAAGGAGGACGGTGGGCAGCAGGCAAGGACTCAACGAACGGCAGAGTCGGCTCTCTCTTTTCTCTTTCGTCTTTCTCTATTCTTTCTCTCGTGTGTTCTGTGTTCTGTGAAAACAACACTTTATTAACTAGGGTTCTCACAACGAAGCTCGAAAATGTTGCGAGGACCCCCTAATCCTAACCCCATAAGTGACTATTTCAATATTTTTTAAGATAATCTCAATGTAGTCACTTATGGCGTCAGAAAAAGCTTTCAAAAAATTTCAAGCGTCCCACTTTTTCCTAACGTTGTCAAATCCTACATTAGTCGAAGGTTGGAAATTCTGAAGTTTCACTTTTAGTCGTCGAGAAAGATTGTAATAATTATTTAAAAGTTGAACTTTTGTCGACATGGTCAACTCCAACGTTGTCATAGGTCGATAAATGGCCAACGCCATTCAAGTACACGTCAGCATTGATAGAAATTTTAATAATAATTTTCACTTTATTATTAAAACAAAAACCATATATTCCACTTTTAATTTTTGGAAATTATTTTTAAAATTCTTTTGAAAATGTTTAAAAATATAGCTAAAAAGAAGAAACTTTTTTAAAAATAGTAGATTTTACAAAATATTTACAACATATAGCAAATTCTATCACTGATAGTCATTATATGCTATAGTGATAGAAGACTATCAGTGATAGAATCCAAAATTTTGCTATAACTTGTAAATATTTAATTTATTTTTCTATTTTTAAACATGCCCCTAAAAAAGTTTAGAGTTCAAGTTGATACAACTACATTTTTATTTTTCTTATGTAGTTCAAACCAAAATAAAAACTAGAGATGGTTTGTGAACAACAAGTTTCTGCCATCACCCAAATCAAATTTATTCAAAAATTTTCTCACATAAAACAATAAGGGTAAAATGATTTTGCCCCGAACGCTTAATAGTTATCTCTAATTTGAAGCCAAAAATCAACTTGTGTTCAAGAATTTCATGGAAAACCAACTATCAATGAAATCTTATTAAACACTTATCAGGGTAGCCTTATTTTAAAAATGGAGAACACCCTACCGACCTTCTAACATTGAAATCAAGCATGGGTTACTCAGATATATCACTAAGATTAGATGGATACTCAAGGTTGACTCCAATAAGTTTAGAATATCTTATCCAAATTTGTGCCAACACCCAATTCCGATTCTCCTCATGGCTGGACAATAGTAGTGGGTCTTGCAAAATCAAGACAAAACTTAATGGGTATTTGAAAATCTTAAAAAAATACCAACTAAAATAAAAGAAAATTTACCTAATATCTTAGATAAGTGTGAGATAGCCGAAAAAGAATGAAGTTGTTGACGATTCGACTAGCAAGATGACAACCAAAGATGGTTAGGTGTTGGACAGCTTAACTGGTGCCGAAATCCATGGAGGAACTCAGATAGAGCGACTTTGATCAAGGTTGTTGGCTTCAAATTGGTTGTTGTTCAGCATGATGGTCGTCATCCGATGAGTCAGGCCCATGGCTGATGCACGCTAGAGAGAGATGTAAGAGCATCAATTGCGATTCGTCGGCGTGCAAGAGAAAGAGAGAGAGAGAGAGATGGTAGCGTGAGTGGGAGGTCAGCTCTTAAGAGTTTTCTAGAGTGAGGGGGAAAGAACGTGAGATGAAGAAGAAGAATTTTTTTTCTTCTTTTTTCTTATTCTTTTCCAATAATCTAATAATAAGAAGAGGAAGAAGGAGAAATGACAATAATGTCCTTCACTTAATACTACACCTCAATTTGCCATTTTCTTAATTTTTTTAAACCTAGAACAGTGTGTGACAGTTAGTCCTCACAGAGGAAAAAAATTCCACACAAGATATTGTGTTGTGGCACTTTTCATTGATATCGAGATTACATCGATTGTTTGTATCACAAGAGGCCTCGTCTGATATGAGATGGCATAAGGATAAATGAGTCAAAACGAAGGACGTGTTGAGACATCCAACTGATGTAGAGGGATGGAGGCATTTTGATTGTGAATTTTCAGAGTTTGCTTTAGATCTACAAAATGTTCGTTTGGGATTAACTTCCAATGTGTTCAATCTGTTTGACATATGAGTACCTCATACAGTATGTGATTTGTGGTGTTAATTCCTTATAATTTACCACCATGAAAATGCATGAAAGAGTCAAACTTCTTCATGCCATCACTCATAATCGATCCAAGATCTCCTGGTAGGGAAATTGTTGTTTACCATTGATTGAGGAACTGAAAGAGTTATGGAGTCTTGGTGTTCATACATATGATTCTCTTATCGATCAATTTTTTAGTTGTATGCAGCTTTGTTGTGGATGATTAATAACATTCCAACGGATGGTGACTTATCTAGGTGGAGTACAAAAGAGTATAAGGCATGTCTCATATGCATGGAAGATAAATTGTCATTCGGGATAAGAGAAAAAATAGCTTCCATTGGACATCGACGTTATCTTTCAGATAACCATATTTGGCGTAGAAGTAAGCTACATAATGGAAGTGTAGAGCGTAGGCCAACTCCAGTTGTATTGAATGGGCATGATATCTTAGAAGAACTAGATTCCCTAAAGTTTTTAGTGATGAGTAAACATTCATCACTGAAAGATAAAAAAGAAAGAGAACTCTGAATTGGATGAAGAGAAGTATCTTTTTTTTTTTAACTTCCTTATTGTCCAAGTCTATTAATATGTCATAAATTGGATAATGCATATTGAAAAGAATGTTTGTGAAAACTTGGTCGGTACATTGTTGAATATTTAAGAGAAAATGAAGGATACTATGAATACTCAACGTTGAATCTTCAAGATTTAAAAATAAGGAAGAATCTACACCTAATAGAAGTCAGTAACAGATTGGTGAAGACCCATGGAAGTTACACGTTGACTAGCAGCGAGCGAGTTGCGTTTTGTAAGTACACGAAATTAGTTAAGTTTTTCGATGAATTCGTTTCTAATATTTCACGATGTGTAAATGACAAAAGACGGAAAAACATTGAGAATTGGTCTAGGCTTATTTCAAACTTATATTCATTAACACAACAATTTCAGGTCATCAAAATGTGTGAGAGAGAAAACCTTTCTCATGATTTCTTCTCACTTGTGATGGGACCTTCACTTGACATTCGACCCTACAGTGGATGCATCATCGGTGGGGTACAATTTCACATGATAGACATGATTTCTGATGTACAACATAAAATAGTGGAGTCATTGTAGTCGGTGAAAACAGTGGCAGTGAAAGCGTCGACAACAATTATTAAGGTGTATTAGATGAAGTTCTTTCCATTTAATATTAGATGGGACGTCGTGTTTGGCTATTCAAGTGTAGATGGTTTGATACGGACAAGAATAAAAACCATAGGACACACGTGGAATTAGGGTACAAATCAATCAACACATCCTATTTTTAGTTTCCTGAGGAACCAATCATTCTCGCATTCTAGGCACATCAAATCTTTTATGTCGACGACCCAAAAAATGGTGCAAATTGGAAAGTTGTTCAAGTGGTCCAAAATAAACGTATATGGGATGTGCTTGAAGTGGATGATGTTGAAGATCAACAACTGAATGTACTCAAAATCGTTGTCGACCGATATCATATGGATGAACACATTGGGGATGACACCTTGTGCAGACTCGACATTGATCCTACAGTGGAGGAAAGACCGTTTGTGTGTCATGTCGTTAAGGACTTCATAAACAACGATGATGTACAATTATCCGTTCAAAGCAGATCAAGCGATGACTAATAATAATGACGAATCACGTATTCACATATATTTTGTTTTGTACATATTCATTTTCAAGTACTCTCATATGTTTAATTAATTTTGGTTTATATGTCCACATGTACTATGTCATTCTCTGTTGGTTTTGATGAGAGTGATGCTTCTTTTTATTTCAATGTCGACGAGTTCAATAACGAAGGAGGCACATCATTGGTGGGTGACATGTCAGGTTAGTCACTGTTATATAAACAATTAATTGCATAAACCTGGAGTTCTGTTTCTAATATTAATTTGTTTTCGTAGATGTCTTTAAACCTAGTACTCGCACTCCTAGGAGACGGAAGCACTCGAGGAACTTGGAGTTGGATAGATACGTGCAACAAAATCGGAAGATCCTAATATCTATTGCCCTGGATAAGCCGATCTCACCACATGTTGTTCGCTTCAGCTGTACCATTAGTGTGTTAACGTGGGATACTTTTCTAGTTTGCTTTCTTAAGTGGACTAACATTACTTCGAAGTACATCGTGGTTGTTAAGGGCAATTTACATGTAAGTTTTTAAATTACCTGTACATATATGTTACCTACATATATATATAATCCTAATCTGTGTATACTTTTCTTTTGTAGCAATGGTTTGTGCTAGATTTCACAGATTTAACACTTGCTCAGTTTGTTAAGCCTCAAATGCTCACTACCTGAAAGAAGTTTGGAGGACAAAACCACCACCATTTTAAGAAGTTTGGTGATCATAAATAGGCACATGCTAACCCACCCTCAAATTGAAGAATCGTGTGCAAGATTGACACTTTCTCTACAATCACTACCTTACTCGACAGTTTTAGGTGATTTAGAATTTTTAATATTCTTAAACAATAGTCCATTTTTTTTTTTTATATGTAACATTTTGATTGTTTGCATGTAGGAGCAATCAATAATGAACAAGGCTGCTCGAGCGAAGCAGCCCTACGACTACAGTAGCGGCTCCAAGTTATTTCTACAACGACGACATGAGCTCATTAAATAACAAGGTTATCTAGTTGACCGTGTAAAGTTGTTCAAAGAAACACACGTTCGGGGTGGCCAATTCGTTTTGCAGGCGGCCATGGATGCTCATGTAAGTTTCTATGGTACTTGTGTTATATTTTGTACATTTAATTTACAAGTTTGACTTAATTAATAAAAGATATATGACTTCCTTGAAATTACTAGACTTTTAGGAAATCAATTTACAACTATTGATGGTGGACTTTCTTTTTGCATTAGAAATAAATGTAACCTAGAAGTATTTGATTTTTCGTATCTCTTATTATTTTGGTGGAGATGTATTTGGAAGTAGTCATTAGAATGAATCTATGGGTTGCAGAAACGGATATCATCTTCAAGTGCTTAACTTAACATATACATCCATGAGAACCAAAATTTCTGATTATTGGTTAGGAAAGTTAAAAAACATGAAGTCCCTTGATCTTGGATATAATAAGATTATATTTATGGTCCAGTTCCAGTTTTGCTTAGAAATTTATCAAGCCTTGAATATTTATATTTTTCAAACAATGCTTTAACAGGACAAATGGTGAGCGACAAATGTTTTATCCAACTTGAAATTTTGGAGTTGTTAGACATATAAAAAAACCTGCATCAAAGTTGTTCTTACAAAAGTTGGTTTTGCAAACCTCTCTTGTTTAGACACCTTAGTGATTGACCATAATGAGCATCTTTCATTGGACATGGATCCTAACTAGATACCTCCTTTTCAATTAAAATTATTTGTTGCAGACTCATGTATTGATTGTTTTGGAAGTGAGTTCCCTCCATGGCTTCAAAATCGAAAGTCATTGACTAGTTTACTTTTGTCAAATATGAGTATCTCAAGTGCTATTCCAACATGGTTGGCACCACAAAATCTCACCACTTTAAATCTTTCCCACAAAGACCTGCTTTTGACCAAAATTGTCGATCAAATGTCCAATTTGAATGAGTTATTTCTCAATGATAATCTTATCAAACGATTTTTTATTATCTTCACTCTTCCAATTGAAGAATTTGTTCCTTTTAGATCTTTCAAATAATAGGTTATCTAGAATTGTTCAAGGTTGTTTGTTGACTCCAAATTTGGAATATTTGAATTTATCCTAAACAACTTTTTTGACACTTTTCCATATTCACAGGGTGATCTTTCTTATATTCAACAACTATGCTTGAGATCGAAACAATAATTTTGAAGGGTCCATGCCAGTTGTATTGAAGAATTCTCAATTTTTGATACATTAGATCTTGAAGGAAACAAGTTCTCTTATCCCCACATGGATAGGCAGTAATCTTGAAAGTTTGCAATTGCTAATACTACAAGGTAATTTGTTCAATGGCTATTCCTTCATCTGTCTGCAAACTCAGTAACTTGAGAATATTAGATCTTGCACGCAATCAATTAGAAGGAGACATTCCATCAAATCTCAGCAACTTCGATGTAATGACAGGAAGAAAAACAAATGGTTATTACTTCTTTGGTAGTAGTTACTCAACATTGGTGGTGATACAAAATATCTAGTACAACACATCAAATCAAGTGATTTAAATTACTCCATGGAACGATTAGAAACATTTTTGGTAAATATAGACCTCTTCGAAAACCATTTGGTTTGTTCCATTCCAAGTGAGATAATTTTGCTTAAAAGATTATTTAGATTGAATTTGTCACACAATAACTAACCGGAACAACTCCTACAGAAATAGAGGTGTTAGAATCACTCGACTTATCTTTCAACTACTTTTCAGGACCAATGCTGATCCTAGAAACATATCAAAACTAAGTACATTAGGGGTGTTGATATTATCTCACAACGATCTTTCTAGAGAAATCCTCGTGAAGGTTCTCTCTACATTCAATAAAGCTTCAAGTTTTGATGACAATCCATATCTATGTGAAGATCCACTTCCAACGAAAATGTGCAATTGAAAATTCATCTAAGCCATAATTAAAATACATAAAGAGAAGGATAAATTTTCAATTCATCTAAGCCATAATTAAAATACATAAAGAGAAGGATAAATGGGAGAAGTGGTTGCTTTACATAATGATAATAATTGGATCTATAATTGGATTTTTAGACAGTTGTTGGAAGTTTAATATTGAATAAGAGTTGGAGATATAGACATTTCAAGTTTGTGGAGGATGCTTGTTACAAAGTTGATGCAGCAACGTAACTGGGAGGAGCATAAAATTGATTAAAGAACGAATCTGCATGCAAAAATGAGTTAGGTAATTTTTTTTTTTTTTTTGTTAGTCTATTATATGCACATTAGTTATACAATATAATTTCTTAGCAGCTTGATCTCTAATAGTCAAAATGTTATTTGAACAGATAATATTGGTGTAACTAGAGAGAACATAGTGATTAAAGATTCAATTATATAGTAAAATGAATTAATGTTTATTGTTGGTTTCTTTACATATTAAATTGGAAAATTATAAAAAAAAAAAATAGAATATTTAATCAGATATTTAACTTCATAGAAGAAGAATTTTATTGTCTTTTAGTAATTTTGTTCTATGAAAAGTTAATAGTTTGTCAAAAAATTTTATTTTTGAAAAGCACCTATTAAATTAACCTTAGCTTACAAATGTCTTACAATTTAAATCTAATCCGAATCCGTATTGAATTTCATTTCCTTTTCTTAACTGAAGATATGTTCCAAGAGCTTTGAAAAACTGAAATTTTTAAAAGTTGATACGATCTAAAGAGAATCATCCAGAAGTCTCAAGATCTAAAGAAGGGTTGAAGTTTAAAAGCAACAGGCGAATAATATGATTCTCTTGTTCCTTTCTTTCATGACGATTGGTATCGGTTGGATATATGCTATCATAAATAGATTAAAAAACATAGTTCAATTAAGTTGACTGAAAGACTCAAGTCTTTCTCGCTCACATTTTTTTCCTTCTTTTAACATCCTATTTTATTGGATTGATCCCCAAGAAACTTGAATATTATATTAGTCAATTATTTAAAAAAATATTTATAACTCGGTAAAATAAATGAAAATAAAAAGAGTAGAATAGTCAATAAAAAAGAAATAAAATATATTAAGAAATATAGCTCAAATTGAATTGACTGAAAGTAAAATAATCAAATAAATAGGACATAAAATATATTTTAAAATGTTCATTGACTGAAAAATAAAAGTCTTTGATTATTCCACAAAAAAAAAAATTCGCATTTGTTTTTAGAAAATTTATAGTTAATTAAAAATTGAGTTAGACTAATAATTAAGTCTTTGATAGGGAATTCACATATTTTTTGAAGTCTTTGATGGTTACATAAAATATATTTAAAAATATTCATTGACTGAAAATTTTCTTTGTTATTGGTTTTTTTTTAATTTTAAAAGTATCTTATCAAGTATAATTTAGGATGAAGATTTGAATCTAATCGTATAATATATGGATGTCAATTAACTTTAAATTAAATTTAAATAAATTAAGTGTCCTATCATTTCTCCATCTCATTTCAACTATTCAACCTTTTTTTTTTTCGGTTGACTTGACTGAAAAAAAAATACTTTAAGGAATAATTTTCTCTAAAAAAATTAATTATAAAATATAGTTTATATCATTTGGGAACTTAGATAAATCGAAAATTTAAAATATTTAAAATTATAGATACTTAATTATAAATTTTAAAGAAAAATTTTACAAAATATTTACAACTCTATCATTGATAGTTAATAATATACTACAATGATAGAAGTCTATCAGTAACTATCATTGATAAAATTCAAAATTTTATTATAAGTTTGTAAATATTTTAATTTATATTGCTATTTTTAAAAATGCTTCAATTTTAAAACATTTAAAATTGTATTTTCATATACCTTTTTAAGAATATATATATATATATATATATATATATATATATATATTCCAAATATATAAAAGTATTTTAATAAATGTGTTTAATTCTTAAGATTTCTTTTGAAAGAATTTCTCTTACAACTATTTATTTATTTATAATTAATTTAATAGGATTTGAAATTATATAACATATATCTTCTTATCAAGTTAAAATTATTTTAAAATTAATACAATTTATATTATTTTACATGTAACTTTTATCAACAAAAAATAATATACTATATTTATTTTTGGCTTTGTTATAAAATAAATAATTTGTTTAAATTTAAATTGGAGTATCATTTTGCTAAGAAAAAAATAAAATAAAAAAATACAAGTACAAATGGTGCTAAAGCAATACAGAAGTTTGATATTTTGAATTGACTGTTTGGCCAAAATTGAGAAAGAAAAAGTTGCATTAAAAAACTGATTTGATTATAAATAAAGGCCAACTTTTCACGGAAGTCATACATTACTACTCACTACTCCAAATATTCCTTCGCAAAATGAGGAAATTAGTTTCAAACAAAAGTTCAGTGGTTGTATTATTGTGTGTGTTATGGATGATACTGCTTCTTCTACAGCTCCAATTTTGTTTGTCCATAACAGCAGCTTGCATCCAAAAGGAGCGTGAAGCTCTTCTTCAATTCAAGAATAGTTTTTATAAAGATCCTTCTCATCGCTTGGCTTCTTGGAAAAATGGAACTGATTGCTGTAATTGGAAAGGAGTGAGTTGCAATCAAATTACTGGACATGTTATTATGATTGATCTTCGACAAGATTATGAGGTTGACTCCTAACCATCATCTACTTATTTATATAGCAATAATTCCATTGATTATAGTTTGCTTGAGTTGAAATACTTAAATTACTTGGATTTAAGTGGGAATCACTTCAACTATACTCAAATCCCAAACTTTTTAGGTTCGATGGTTGAATTAACATATCTTAATCTTTGTAGAGCATTCTTTTCCGGAAACATTCCTCCTCATCTAAGAAATCTTACTAAATTAAATGCTCTTGATTTATCATCAAATTATCAACTACAAATTACCAATTATGGTGATTTTGAATATTGGATATCTCACCTTTCATCCTTACAGTTCCTTGGCTTGTCTTATATGGATTTCTCAAAATCTTGGAATTTGATGCAAGTACTAAGTTCTCTTCCTATATCTTGGAATTTGATGCAAGTACTAAGTTCTCTTCCTATGTTGTCCTCTTTAATGTTAAGAGATTGTAGCCTTCAAAACATTCATTTCTCCTTGAGTTCCTTAAATTATTCTTCATTTCTTAGCAGAGTTCAATTGTTAGACTTATCTTACAATCAGTTAAGCGGTCCAATTCCTAAGGCTTTTCAAAATATGTCTTCCTTGAATTTACTAAACCTTTCAAGAAATAAATTTACTACTATTGAAGGTGGACTCTACTCTTTCTTCATCCGAAACAATTGTGGTCTAAAAGAAATTAATTTATCAGGGAACTATGATCTTCATACAGATTTGTTTGGGGCTTATGAGAATGAATCTTTGGGTGGTTGCAACAATAATGGATATGATCTTCAAGTGCTTAACTTAGAAAGTACATCTATGAGAACTAAAATTCCAGCTTGGTTGGGGAAGTTCAAAAACATGAAGTCCCTTAATCTTGGATATAGTAAGATTTATGGTCCAATTCCAACTTCAATTGGAAACTTATCAAACCTTGAATATTTATATCTTTCAAACAATGCTTTAACTGGAGAAATACCAACCTCATTTGGAAGATTATTAAACTTGAGAGAATTGTATCTTTCAAATAATAAATTGAATGGGGTGAGCGATGAATGTTTTATCCAACTTGAAAATTTGGAGTTGTTAGACATATCAAAAAACTCGTTCATCAAAGCCGTTCTTACTGAAGCTGGTTTTGCAAATCTCTCTCGTTTAGATTCCTTAGTGATTGATCACAATGAGCATCTTTTATTGGACATGGATCCTAACTGGATTCCTCCTTTTCAATTAAAATTGCTTGTTGCAGACTCATGTACTGATTGTTTTGCAAGTGAGTTCCCTCCATGGCCTCAAAACCAAAAGTCATTGACTACTTTACTTTTGTCCAATATGAGTATCTCAAGTGCTATGCCAACATGGTTGGCACCACAAAATCTCACCACTTTGGATTTTTCCCACAACAAAATGACAGGACCGATTTTTACCAGAATTGTCGATCAAATGTCCCACTTGAACGAGTTATTTCTCAACGATAATCTTTTCAATGATTCTTTATTATCTTCACTCTGTCAATTGAAGAATCTGTTCATTTTGGATCTTTCAAATAATAGGTTATCTGGAATTGTTCAAGGTTGTTTGTTGACTCCAAAATTGGAATACTTGGATTTGTCCTCAAACAACTTTTTTGGGACCTTTCCATATTCACAGGGTAATCTTTTTGGTATTGGACAACTATACTTGAGAAACAATAACTTTGAGGGATCCATGCCAATTGTATTAAAGAATTCTCAATATTTGGATACATTAGATCTTGAAGGAAACAAGTTCTCTGGAAATATCCCCACATGGGTAGGCAATAATCTCGAAAGATTGCAATTCCTAATACTACGAGGTAACTTTTTCAATGGTACTGTTCCTTCAACTCTTTGTAAACTCAGTAACTTACAGATATTGGATCTTGCACACAATCAATTAGAAGGAGGCTTCCCACCAAATCTCAGCAACTTTGATGTAATGACAAGAAGAAAAAGTCATTTTGGTTACTACGTCTATTGTAGAAGTAGTATTGTGCTCTGCTTTAGTGTTGTTGAAAATTATGTAGTACAACGCTTCAAATCAAGTGAGTTAAATTACTCCATGGCACAACTAAAGAATTTTATGGTAAATATAGACCTCTCTAAAAATCATTTAGTTGGTTCTATTCCAAGTGAGATAATTATGCTTAAAGGATTATTTGGATTGAATTTGTCCCATAATAATTTAGCCGGGTCAATTCCTGCTGAAATAGGAGAAATTGAGGTGTTAGAATCACTCGACTTATCTTTCAACCAACTTTCTGGATCAATTCCAAGAAGCATATCAAAACTAAGTTCATTAGGTGTGTTGATGTTATCTCACAACAATCTTTCTAGAGAAATTCCTCAAGAAGGTCATCTCTCCACATTCAATGAAGCTTCAAGTTTTTATGACAATTCATATCTATGTGGGGATCCACTTCCAATGAAATGTGCAATTGAGAATTCATCTGAGCCACGATTAAAAGATGTGAGCAATTTGGATGAAGAGGAGGATAAATGGGAGAAGTGGTTGTTTTATATTATGATAATTCTTGGATTTATAATTGGATTTTGGGCAGTCGTAGGAAGTTTAACCTTGAAGAAGAGTTGGAGATATAAATATTTTAAGTTTGTGGACGAGGCTTATTACAAGGTTCATGGAACAATTTGGAAGAGCATAGAATGACTTAAAAGGAATCTACATTGACAAATGAGAGGTAATAAAGAAATTGTTTGCTTTATCTTTTTTTTTTTTTAATTCTAATTATTGTATCCACTCACTAGAAGAAATTTACCTTTAACATTTGGTGAAAAAAATAAAAATTGAGCTTTAGTGTCGTTTTTTAAAAAGCAAAGCTTTAATATCGGTTTTAAAGCGACATTAAAGGTCTCTTTAATGACGTTTAAAACCGATATTAAAGCTTTTTTTAAATTTTTTTTATTTTGTAAAAAGGTAATGGTTTATCTCTCTTACTTTATTCTTTCTCTCCAAGGCACACGATTTACATCTCTTTGCTTACTTCTCTTCTCATTCTCATCTCACTTTCTTTCCTAGATCTATTCTTCCGAACGGCAGCTGCAATAAATCTGTCATGCCTAGCCTTTTCGTCATTGAGCCAACACGTGCCCAGCCTTATCGTCGTTGAACGCCACCGTGTTTTGCTTGCCGAACAGCTTCGCGTGGAAAGCTTCAACCGCCGTTGTGCTTCAACTGCGTGAAAAGTTTTGACCTCGTGCTGCCGACCGTCAAACAGCTTCGACCCTCATTGTGCTTGCCACCACCGTTAGCGTAAGTTCATTTTTCACCTAATTGGCTAGTTTTTTGTTTTGAGCTTGAATATTTGCTTCAAAATTCAGTTTGTTCAAAATATTTCAACTTCTAAGCTTATCTCAAAACCTTCAGCCACCATCTCCTTTGAAAGTAAGCTTATTAGATTTATTTTGGTTAGTTTAATGGCAGTCTTTTTTTATTGGTTGGGATGCTAATCATGGTTATTTTTCATGTTCTAGACTTGGGAGAACGCATATAACATTTCCACATCAATTTGGATCCTTAAGTTCCTCAGATCTCCACAAGAGGTAATTAATTGGGCTTAATTTTAATGAAATCCTACCAAGTTGGTGGAAAAAGAAGATTGCTTAGATTGTGGAAATACAACCATAGTTTAATTAATATATACAAAATTGGGTTCTTTGATTTAAGGGTCAGATGCAAAAATCTCTTCACCATTTAATCAGTAGATAATTGCTTCAGCTGATTTGGTAGGTAGATGGGGATTGGGTGATGATGGCTAATTTGTAACTTGATCTGGCAAAGGAATTTGGATCTTGATTTCAGATGGGTTCTTTACATAAAGCTCTAAATTGGAAAACATTTGTTGCTAAATGACTTGAAGCTTCAATCACAAGCTTTTCCATAGTTCGCAAAACTCTTTGTTTCATCCTTTTACATTTAAAAAAAATACAAAAAAAAAAAAAAAAAAAAAACTTCATGCAAACTATTAGCCAAATATTAGGTAATTATTATTCTTTTTAAACATGTTTTGAAAACTCACAAAGAGGAGGAGTGGGTTCCAGTCACTAAGTTTGGTCCTGTTGTCAAGGAAGGTTGATCTCGATGGTGAAGAATCCCTAGAACAACTCTTCTGCAGAGCTTACAACCACTCTCTTTGGGTTCTGTGCAAGGTTTTTAAAGGGATAAAAGTCTCATGGCAGCAGAAGATTTTACAGAACCATTTCTCAAATTAATTTGGGAATCCCAAAGCAAAAATTTAGAATCAAAATTTTAAATAAAAACTAAGAATGCTTTTAATTTAAAAATTGTAGAGAACTTATTTTCGATGACGTCTCTGAATCTACAAATTAATTCTCCAAGTTAGTCCTTCACGAGTGTCAGTAACACCAGCTGAGTTAATTTATCGTTTTACCCATGGGTTACCTTTAATCGTTAAATATCAGTGCTCCTCTAATGAAAAACTTTTTTATGGTCCTACCAATAAACAGAAACCTCCCTTGGGCCATAGAGAGGGTAGGGTTCTTTGTTCAAGACCTAGAGACATCATTTAAGGAAACACTCATCTACTTATCCTAAAGTAGGGAATGAGTGAATTTCATTTTGTGTAATTATGTTTCTAGCTCCCTACTCGATCTTGTCCCAAAAATGATAAGCTTATTGAATCGACGATATGGCCACTCTTACCCGAACAAATCAAAGGACAATCCCTCACGAACAGGAGCTCATAATATACTCAGGATTAAGACTAAGTTACCTAGGTCATCCTAATGAAATAGAAACCTAACTAGTTAACGAAGTTACATCTAGTAGTTACTATTTTATGATCCGGTCTTATGCAAACTCATTGTATTAGATACCCTCACTCGTATGTCAACTTCATGAATGTGTTGGATCATTGCGTTTGTATCAAATACAAAGTGAGTCGTATCCATAGTGTTACCAGGATAAGATACCCAACCTTATCCCTATACTATAGACCCTTTAAGCTGATCTCAAACATTAACCCCTGTATGTCTCTACATACTGTTCAAGACTCATCAAACAGCTTAGGATGTTAGTTTATTGGATTTTGGTTATTAAAACAAAACTTATAATATAATAGAAAATTATTACAATAATAACACTTTATTAACAACGATCAATAGATTATATTTACAATCTATGAGTTTTAGGACATAAATTCCAACAAACTCCCACTTGGACTAAAACTCTAGTCTCTTTGGGATGTACATAATAAAGTAATCCTCTTACATTAGAAATAATAAAATGTACAAGTATATTACATAAAACGTATATATACAAATACAATAAACTAGGGCATCCTCAAATCCATTATACATCTCCCACTTGCCCTAGATTACCTAATGTACATAACTCGTAGATTTAGACTTTCTAGAAGATCCTCAAACACTTTAGCCATGAGAGTCTTTATAAATGGATCAACAATTTGTCTCACTATTATCTCTAAATACAGTGAGGGGCATGTTTATGTTTGGAACAACTTCCAAATCATGCAGAAACTTCCTGAGTCAAACTGCTTCTTTTGTTGCTTCACAAGTAGCGACGTACTCAACCTCTATAGTGGAGTCTGAAAAGCATCCTTGCTTGATGCTACGTCATACTATAGCTCCCCCGTTTAGGGTGAACTCTGATACTGACGTGGATTTCCTAGAATCCTTATCGATTTGGAAATCAGAGTCAGTTTATCCTGTAAGGATCAAATCCTTAGCTCCATATACAAGCATATAGTCTCTCATTCTCCTAAGATACTTGAGAATAATTTTAACCGTCGTCCAATAGTCTAACCCTGGGTTGGACTAATATCGACAGCCTCAATGCCAACTGAGGAAGAATTCAAACTTGTAGCTGCAGTAGTGAATTATTTTGCTTCAAGTAACTAAAGGAAAATTTGTTCATGGGAAGTTAACAAAATTTTGCCTTTTTTGAGGATGCAACATTTGTTCATGGGTTACTGTACTCATGACCGATTGTTTCCGTTGATGGTATCTAATAGCCATGACTCTTACACTATATCATTTTAAATGAAAGTAATGGTTTTTTCCTAAATGGTGCTCAAAAGTTTGTGGAGGAATTTGAACTTCATGAGGGAATGAGTGAATCTTTACTACTTACGGTTTCTTTGGCTGTGCACTATTAGAAGGTATTGTCAATTTTGTTTTTTCTTTTCATTTGAAGGGTGTTAAGACAGTTGGGTCTTTATACTCGTGATGCTGCTGAATTTGATATATTTAGAAGCCATTCTGTTTTTGTTTCTTTTGCTCATGTTTCAGTGGGACTTTTGTTGAACAAAATTGTAATTCCGATGAAGCCATTCATTTTTTTATCTATCATATCATCAGTATGTTGTGTTTGTGTTTCATTTCCTAAGCTAAAGTTTGGGATTTTGCTTCTTTATGCCTCCGATGAACTGAATTTTAATCTTTTAATAAGGGTGAGCAATAGTTAAATCTAAAGGAGGTTAGGGCATTTAGAGTTAGATTAATGAATGTTTTCTAAGAAACACTGGAGTAACTTATTGTCATATTCTATGTTTATTGATCAAACAACACTTTGATTATATTTGAGTATTTTTTTTTCTTTCTTTCTTTTCTTCATTTAAGTATTTTTACATTTAATTTATTCACTCTACCTGTTGTTTGGTTGTAGGTGTGGGCTTAGGCTAATTCATAAGATTGCATATGGTGGATTTTGGACCAATTTAGACCTAGCTTTGAAAGTAGACAACCAACTCTCTCAATGAATTTTTTTTCTTTTTTTTTTTTGGAAAGGATGATCAATGTATTAGATTAACTTCTCACTTTCTTTGTTTTTGACGCCAAGTTATATATAGAACATACACAATATTAAGATTTCATTTTGTATACATACAAGTAAAAAGAAAAATATTATAGATGTCATAGATTATGTATGTCTTCAGAAATTTAATTTTACTACAACTTTCTTTCAGGATGAAACAACGTTGATCTGGTATTGACAAGGAGAAGAAAGAACCTTGAAACTATCAAGCATCTCACAAATTATCCCAAAACAAAGAACTGTGAGTTAAAACTGCACTAAAATGGCTAAGGTAGTAGAATACCTGTAATTGACTATAAAGAACACATATAACGTATGTAGTAGAATATGTATACCAGTGAAACTCAAGGAAATATTCAAATTTCAACTTCTTATCTATAGCATCTCTTATTGGAGAGTGCTTTCAATGATTTCTGTCTTGTCATTCTTTTATAGATGTCTAAGGACAAAGGTGAAGCTGAAGTCTGGTTTCTTGGTCTTAAGAATTTTATTTTTTCAAGACCACATCATGGATGTTTTAGAAGTGACATTTGAAGAAGTGACTTTTCAAATGTGAGTTTTTCATTGCATTCTACGGCATTCATTCTTATTATGAGCATTGACTTTTTTTTAAAAAAAAATTATTTCTTAATACCTTGCCATTTAGATTTATTCCTATTTGTAAACAAGAAACAAAATTTCCTTTGTTTATGGTGGATTTGAACTTATCTTGATGTCATTCAGAAGGAGCTATCACTAAATGAATGACTGCAATAGAAGAAATGGCTGCAATTAAGTACAATTAGTCAAGACCTCATATTTGTGACAAGATCTTGAAGTTGGTCATTTGTCGACGTCTTGGCCTATTATTGGTTGCAATTTTTGTTATTACTTTCTCAATGTATTTTCTCTTTTTGTTTTTTTATTGCAAAGGATGATCAATGTAATAGTTAAACTTCTCACTTTCTTTCTGCTTGAAGCCAAATTGAATATATAAACGTATTAAGATTTCATTTTGTATATATATACAAGTAAAAGATTTGAGTTTTAACTATTTGGTGTCATAAAAAATGGATAATAATGCAACAATTTAACAAAAATAAATTTGAAAAAACGGACCCAAAAAACAAGGCTTTGATGTCGTTTTAAATTATATCAAAGCTCAAACCGACATTAAAGGCCCTCAATAACACTATCAAAGATGTCGGTTTTAAATCGACATTCAAGAGGCCTTTAAAACCGACATTAAAGTCCAACAGACATTAAAGGTCTTTTATAACAATAACAAAGATGTCGATTGCCAACCAACATTAAAGGTTGAATTGGAATTCAATCGATAAGTTGAATTGAGATGATTTTAGGATTCAATAGCAAATGATATTAAATTTAGTTATTGTTTTTCCCTTGTTATTTAAGATTGATTCTTTGGAGAATTGGGTTGCTTGATATGTTATGACTCATATGATATGAAGTATGGTATCTTAATAAATGGTGTGTTCTTTTAACTTTGTCTGTTAGGGTCCCCGTACCCATATTGTCTCGGTGTGTCTCAACATTACCATCTACTTTTATGAGTGCGACGACGCCATTTAAAGCCAAGATTACCATCTATTTTTATGAGTGATTCAACGATACCATTTAAAGCCAATTCTGTAGTTTAAAGTCGATTATGAAGTTTTGGGTATTTTCTGACGGAATCCTAATGAAAAGTCAAGTTTTGGGTATTTTCTTACGGAACCCTAATGAAAAGTTAATAGAGGTAGAAGACTAGTAGCGATAGAGGTAGAGGACTAGTAGCATAGAGGTAGAGGATTGTTTTCACATTTTGTTTACGGTATTTTATTTAAATTTACAAAAATTATATTTTATTCTTATGTTATTTTCCTTAAAAGTTAAATAGCCAAACTTATATTTTACTTTGTTTTCTTTTAAAAGTTAATTAGAGACCCAAACTAGCATTATATTACTATTTTATCTCTACATACTTTATTTTGAGTATTTTGAAGTTTTTTATTAAAGACCTCTAGTTAGTATAAATAGTTGAGCTTTTTATTTTAAAAAGTTGATTATGAAACCTCATGAAATATAAATTTAATTTTGAAGTTCGAAAAACATAAAGAATATAATTTTAAAGAAATTTTTTTTAATAGTTTTAAAAAGAAATTTTAAAAAAGATTTCAAAATTGCTTGTGATTCAAATTAAAATATTTTAAACTTGTAGAGGTCAAATAGGAAATGATATACAATATAACAAACAAAATCAAATGTCACACAACAAATTAAGCAAATAATATAAGATTTTATTTTTTTAAAAAGTATTGTAGACTCCCAAAGAACCTTTTCGAATCGGACCCCTAGTAACGGATTCTTAGAAATAACAGATTCTTAAATATTTGTAAGGAGAAGGATGATGTAAAAAATGAATAACGAAGAAATAAGGATTGAGATCCAAAGAAAATTACTGCAATGCGCATCCTTGTGAATAAATCTCTACCAAATGCAACCTCCAACTAGTAATGCAATCTCCAACTAAGTTTTCCTTTTTCATGAGATTAAGTTGCCTATAATAAAAAAATGCAACTTCCAACTAAGCTGTCCTTTTTTATGAGATTAACTTGCCTATAATAAAGAAATGCAACCTCCAACTAAGCTTTCCTTTTTAATCTCTACCAAATGCAACCTTCAACTGTAATGCAACCTCCAACTAAGTTTTCCTTTTTCATGTGATTAAGTTGCCTATAATAAAGAAATACAACCTCCAACTAAGCTTTCCTTTTTCATGAGGTTAAGTTGCCTATAATAATAATAAAAAAAAAGAAAAAAAAAGGACAGAAAAAAAAGGTAATAAAATGAAAAAATCAAAATCTACCTTTTTTTTTTTAGAGAAATCAATTTTTTCACAGAGATGCTTTCGAAGATTTTTTCTCTCTCATGAAGTGATTCTCTCTAAAGAAATTTTTTCCATCCTTCCAAATGACCGAAGGTCGCTATTTATAGAACAACAAATTAGGAAAATTAAATAATAATAATAAAATTAAAATGAGATATTATGAGATTTTGTCTAAAATAAATTAATTTCCTTTTTTTTCTAAAATAATTAGATATAAATCAAATGGACATTGCATAAGTAGCAAAAATAATTATCAAAATATAGCTGGTAGCACCCTATTTTATAAATTACACAAATGACAAATTTAGAGTCCCAACAAAAAATTAACAATGGGCCAAAAGCAAAAAATACCATTTTGCCCCTGATTCAAAATTTGGTGCAATCTTGCGGTTTTTAGTACATAATATTATGACGGCTCATCTTTCTTCTTATTTCGTTTTCTCTCCAGAATTTCATTGGGAAATTGCCAAAAATAAGCTAAAAATGGGGTAGTAAATAAAATTTAGGATTGGTTTTTAAAAAGTTGAGATTTAGAACAAATTTGGGGTGAAAAGTCCAAAATACCCTTATTTAATTTCCCCCCTTTTCTTCTCTTCAACCTAAAAACAATTCCCCAATTTAATTTTCTTCCCTAAACCCATTCTTCACTTCGTCTCCTTTACCTCGCCTTCGTCTTCTTCACTTTGACTTTGTCTTCTTCACCTCGACTTCAACTTCAACTTCGACTTCAATGGTGTCTCACATTCCTGATGAAGATCTGACAAGACTTTCTGAAGCCAAATTTTCTCACATATTTCCAAACTCAT
>JBBPDI010000032.1:19129740-19142060 GCA_037974545.1 Cucumis variabilis
TCTTGGAAGTTTGCAATTTCTAATACTGCGAGGTAATTTGTTCAACGGTACCATTCCTTCAACTCTATGCAAACTCAGTAACTTGCGGATATTGGATCTTGCACACAATCAATTAGAAGGAAGCATTCCACCAAATCTCAGCAACTTTGATGTAATGACAGGAAGAAGAAAAACAGTTGGTTATTATTACTTATGTGGAAGTTTAATTTGCATTGATAGTGATACAAAATATCTAGTACGACGTATCAAATCAAGTGATTTAAATTACTCTATGGAACAACTAAAATTTTTTTTGGTAAATATAGACCTCTCCGGAAATCATTTGGTTGGATCAATTCCAAGTGATATAATTCAGCTTAAAGAATTATTTGGATTGAATTTGTCCCACAATAACCTAACTGGGACAATTCCTGCAGAAATAGGAGAAATGGAGGTATTAGAATCACTCGACTTATCTTTCAATCAACTTTCAGGACCAGTTCCTAGAAGCATATCAAAACTAAGTACATTAGGCGTGTTGATATTATCTCACAACAATCTTTCTGGAGAAATTCCTCGTGAAGGTCATCTCTCCACATTCAATGAAGCTTCGAGTTTTGATGACAATCCATATCTATGTGGAGATCCACTTCCAACAAAATGTGCAATGCAGAATTCTTCTGAGCCACTGCTGAAAACTAATGACAATGTGGATGAAGAGGAGGATAAATGGGAGAAGTGGTTGCTTTACATAATGATAATACTTGGATATATAATTGGATTTTGGGGTGTTGTTGGAAGTTTAATAGTGAAGAAGAGTTGGAGATATAGATATTTCAAGTTTGTGGAGAATGCTTTTGCTACAAAGTTGATGCAGCAACTGGGAGGAGCATAAAATTGCTTAAACAACGAATCTCCACGCGAATCAGTTAGGTAATCATTTTTTTTGAAATATAATTTCTTTGCAGCTTGATCTCTAATAGTCAATATGTGATTTAATTTGAACAAATAATATTTGTAACTAGAGAGAAGTAGTGATTAAAGATTCATTTATGGTAAAATGAATGTTTGCTGTTACTTTCTTTAACTACTAAATTAACCTTAGCTTACAACTCCAATCTAATCTGAATCCATACATTTTCTTTCCATAGCTGCAGGGTTTGAAGAGCTTTGAAAGACTGAAATCTTTGGGAGTTGATATGATCTAAAGAAGATCCAGAAGTCTCAGGATAAAAAGAACGTTGAAGATTAAAAGCAAGAGACCAATATGATTCTTTGTTCCTCTCTTTCATAATGATCAGTGTGATCGGTTGAATATATGATGACATAAAATATATAAAGAAATAGGAGAATTTTAAAAGATAGTAAATTTTATAAAATATTTATAAATTATAGCAAAAATTTTAAATTCTATCATTGATAGCTATTAATATACTATAATGATAAGTTTATCAATGACTATAATTGATAAAGTCTAAAATTTTGTCAAAAAATGTATCTAAGAAATATAGTTCAATTAAGTTGATTGAAAAGTAAAGTATTCAACGCTTCAACAAAAAATCTTTCACATTTTTTTTTTCTTTTAACGTCTTTCTTTGGTTGCATTTTCTTTAAATTATTACATGTCCTATTATTGGATTGAGCCCTTGAAACTTGAATACTATATTAGTTAATGTTTTTAGAAAAATATATTTATAGTCAGAGAAAATAAATAAAAATAAAATGAGTAGAATAGTAAAATGAAGATGACATGAATCATCATGAATTAACTTAATGGTAAATAGGTCAACAAGAAAGAAGTCATGAATTTGATTCATGGTGGCTACTTACCTAACCTAGGAATTAATTTCTCACAAAAAAAATAAATAAAAATGAAGATGACATGAAATTTAAATATGGTTCAAAATGGACAAAACATCTTTCACTTCCCAATTTTTTCTTTATGCAATTACAAATTGTAATAAACATGTCATCAAATAAATGTTGATAAAAGAAAAAAAAATTAAATTTTGCTTTAAGAAATTTAAATGGCTTGGAATGATTTTTATTAACAGTAATTACAAAGTCCATGTAGTTCTTTGTTAGCTCCAATTATTATATTCAAAATCCCTACAGTAGATTATTTAAGATTTGTTTAAAAGATAATTTCTTTTATAAAATATTTATTTTCATTGACTGAAATTAAATTGAAATCAAAACAAGAAGTAGAATAATCAAATAAATATGACATAAAATATATTAAAAAATATCATTGACTGAGAAATAGAAGTCTTTGATTATTCCACAAAATGTTTTTCTCACATTTTTTTAAGAAAATTTTTAGTTAATTAAAAATTGAGTCTTTGATAGGAAATTCACATTTGTTTTGAAAAGTCTTTGATAGTTTAGAAAATTTATTCCTCAATGTTTTTTTCTTTTTGAAAAATGTTTTATAAAGTAGAACTTTTTGAATTCGGGGCCTTTCGTTCTAAAAAATATATAGATGTCAATTAATTTTAAAGTAAATTTAAATTGTCATTCCTAAATTTAAATGTTCTTTCATTCTCAATCTCATTTCAACTATTCTACATTTATTTCTTTTAGTTGACTTGACTGAACAAAAACAAAAATAAAAATAAAAAACCTAATTGAAGTGTTAAATTTAAAGAAATAGTATTTTCTAAAAAAAGTTAATTATTAATGATGGTTTATTATTTTGGAACGTTGATAATGGAAAATTTTAAATGTTTAAAATTGTAGATAATTGAAATTACAAATTTTAAATGTATAACTTGCATTTTCATATACATTTGTAAGAATATTTTTTTTTCAAATGTATAAAAGTATTTTAATAAAGAATAATCAACGTAAATATAACAAAATCAAGAAATACTTACGATTCGTGTAACAAAATTTTAATATCGGTACAAGATTGGAGAATAATTCCTTCATTTCATATCTTCTTTTTTTTCTTCTTGGTACAAGATCTAAGCAATATTGGTACATGATCAAAACAATCGTGTAATATCTAAATGACAATTAGCTGTCTATCCAAGATAGACCACTATTACACACTACAAGAAAATATGTATTTTTGTGACATACAACACGGACGCCAGAATAAAAGACGTCGGGAGAAAAAGCTTCTCTAGATGTTGTAGAAGCTCAGTGTCGGGAAAGGTAACATCGATATAAGGCAATGTAATAAAAAAAATTTAAATTTTTCGATGTCGTTATGCACGACGTCAGGATTTTTTTTTTTAAAATTTTAAACTTATCCTGACGCCATGCATATCGACGTCGAGAGAAGTTAGAAGTTTGTAATTTTTTTTAATATATTTAATTTTGTTCGACATTTCTCTTTACGACGTCGGAAATAGTGGGATCTTTCGACGTCTTTGAGGTGCGTCGCGAGATCCTTTATCTACTTTTGCTCTTTGTTCACAGGGAACTTAAAGATCCTTAACCTTTTTTTTTTATTATTTTTTATTTTCCTCTCTCCATCTTACTATTGTGTCTTCTTTTCTTCAAACCCTCTTCATCTTCGATGTTCATCTCCACAAAACCCACTAGAACGACTGCTTCGACCACGACTGTCTCTTCGAAGATTTGTAAGGTATGTTCTTGGATTGGTTTGGCATTCTACCTTTCTCCCATTATTTTAATTTGTGAAATATTTATTTTTCTTATGATCTTTACATGTAAAGATAGGAAGAAATATCCTCCAAATACCGAAGGAAGCTCCAGGTAAATGCTTACAGTTCAGTTTAATACCTTCTACTTTTATGAGTGAGATTCTATTTTTCTATAGTTTTCTTTAGATTAAAATGTTATTGCATTTACAAGTCTTCTAATTTGATGTAGTTGCTCTTATTTATCCCGCTGCAGTGTTCTTGGGATAGAGAGGAAATGAGTATTGTTTTGAATTTTGTTGCATTATCCTTAATTTTAGTTAATTATTTTTAATTTTTTTTAGAATCAGATACTGGATAGGTCAGTAAGCACCCAAGCATCCTCGCTAGATGAGCATCCTCTTAACGCCTTCATCATCCTTAAGATTATATTCAATAAAGCAGCAGTGAGAAATGTTCAAATTACAGGAAGGCTAAAGATAAGCCAAAGTGCAACAACACAAAACACTAACAAAAAGCACTAATATTTAAAGTAATTATAGAAGCAGAGTAATTTTTGAAAAGCTTGTGTTTGATGAACCATTGGGCTTTGAGTTTGCAGATGTTCTCCCACAGATAGAGATAAGAGTTGGAGATATTAAATAACCCGTTGTTTCTTTCCAACCATGTAGTCCAGGTGATGGCAACTAGTAGATTGAAGAGAATCACGACCTTTGGTATCATTATATTTATGGATCGGAGCAAATGGTATTGATTAATGCCAAGAAGTTATCAACATTGTTAGGATTAATTAATTTTTAATTAGTAGTTAGGATTTAATTGGATTTTTTTAAGGCTAGATAATAGAAATGTACAAAGTGATATAGGAACTTAAGGGTGCATACATATATACCTTCCATTTAATAATGGAAGGTATTTTTTAAAAAAAAATTGGAGGATTTTCCGACGCACAACATGTAGCGTTGGGAGTACTCATGGAGACATTAGAACTCCCGACGTCATCTATAAAGGTGTTGGCAATTTCTCTCCCAACATTGGTCTCGATGGGCATTTATGTATTGGAGAATTTTTTTCCGACGCACTTTCATATATCTCAATACACTTCTGCGCATTGGTTACAAGGTTACAAAATCGTTTAAACTGGGTATAATAGTACAAGATCATTTAGACTAGACCAGGTATAAGTAATATGGTTACGTACAAGATCATGTAGCAAGATAGTTTAGACTGGGTATAAGATTGTTTAAACTTAGTACAAAATCGTTTTTTTCATGTGTATGTGATTGATAAATTGTGGGGTACTTTTGTTATTTCACGTTATAGGCTTTTTTTTTTTAAATTGTTCAATACAGTGTAAATATTTTCGCACTTTGTTCTATTTTTAAAAAATTATTTTAATAAATCCATTTATTTTGTAAGATTTTTGTTCAAAAAATTAGTTACACCTATTTACTAATTTATAATTAATTAATTTAATATGATTTGAACTTATATAACATATTTCTTCTTATCAAGTTAAAATTATTTTTAAATTAATACAATTTATATTATTTTATATGTAACTTTTATCAACAAAAAAAACAATAAATACAATAATTATTTTTTTTAATAAGATACGATGGATTAGTTGGGTTCCCCGACATCTCTACCAGGTGAACACCCCATAGTATCCTCCTCATTCCCGATTCATTAATGATAAAAAAAAAAAGTACAGGAAGTCAGGAGAGTCAATGGCTAAGCCCAAATAAGAGACTTATACAAAAGCATTAAGATTCAAAGCAATAGAGCTAGCACTATAGGTTGTAAAAAGTTTCAAACTACTAGTTCAAAAACCCGAGAGAGCTTGATCATCCATGCATATCTTCATTGTATTTCTTTCCTTGCTATTGAAAATCCTGCTAAGCCAGATTGATGACCCACAATGTAACAGAAATGGTTTTGAATATAACTGTCCCTTTTCGGTTTTTCAGATTGATATTGCACAAAGAAGCAATGTTAGAAAAATTATGTCTCCAATTCAACGTATTTACTGCCCTCTTCCAGAGATCTTGGGTAATAGAACAAGAAATGAACAAGTGATCCAAGTCTTCCCAGTGTTTCTTGCACAGAGAACACCGATATACTATAATTATTTTAGACTTTGTTATAAAATAAATATACTTTGTTTAAATTTAAATGGGAGTATCATTTTGCTAAAAAAATAAAAACAGGTACAAGTGGTGCTAAAGCAATACGATAATTGGTATTTTGAACCAATTAAAACATCCTAATGACATTCATATTTTGAATTATGTGAATGCAAAATTACTCCAAGATTTGGCTGATGAAATAAAAGTTGATTATGAATTTTACAAAATTGATGTTGAAGGAAGTGGAAATTCATTTCTCTCTCTCTTTTCTTTTTTGGATAAATTTTTCAATATTGTTAGATATTGGTTAAGTAGCTAATAATAATGATATATACATCTATAATTTTAATTTATTTGAACTTCTTTGCAAGGAATAATGACTTTTTAGGTCTCATAAGTTCACGTCTTTATATCCTTTAAATAATAACTATTATGATACAAAAATGGTTGTAAATCACAATTTATAAAATGTAGCAATTTTTTTTATTTTATTAATGATAAATTGATAGACATAAGAAATTGACGAACCACCATTGATAGAATCTGAAATATTGTAGTTTTTGTAAATATCTTAATTTATTTTATTATATTTGAAATGATATGATGTAGATTTTGAGAGAAAACTCTAAAAAAAAAGAAAAAAAGAAGAAGCTAAAATAGATCAATATCCCTAAACACTAATGCGCTTTCGAATAAAAAATATTCTTGAAAAGCAAAGTCTTTGATGCTTCAATAAAAAGTCTTTCTCTCACATCGTTTTTTTCTTCTTTTAACGTCTTGTTTGATTGATTTAAATTACACGTCTTATTATTGGATTTGAAAAATACTGTTAATATAATCTTTAGCAATACTACATGCATTTAACTACTCAATAAGATTGAGTCCAAAACTTGAATATGTGTACTATATTAGTTAATATTTTTAGAAAAATATATTTCTAACCAGAGAAAATAAATAGAAATAAAAAGAGTAGAATAGTCAAATAAAGATGACATAAAATATATTAAGAAGTATAGTTCAAATTGAATTGACGGAAAGTAAACTCTCACACATATATATTTTTTTCTTTTAACATCTTATTTTGGTTTGCATTTCCTTTAGGTAATTGCAAATCCTTTTCTTTTCATGTCCTATCATTTGATTGAATCCCAAAGAACAATATATTAGTTAATATTTTTAGAAAAAGAAAACATATTTGTACTTAGTAAGGAATTACATTATTGTATATAAAAAAATTAAAATAAAGTTGAGAAGGAAAAATCAATCTCCACGTAATATTTGTTCCATCAATTTCATTATATCGATCTTGTCAAAACAATACAAAATTGTGTTTAGTAAAAAAGAAACAAAACAGAATTGATATTTTTCAATCAATGGCCAAAATTGAGAAAGAGAAAAGGTTGAAATAAAATTCATTTATTATAAGAAAAATAATTATTATAAAAGATGAAACGATTAAATTATTACTATTATAATATATATTTGTTTGATCTAGTTTCATAGTTATTTAATTTGAATTTTGAAAATGAATTAACATCACTTCTATCTATATAAATTTGTATTGTTGTCATTTTTTTCCCTCTAATTTCTTAAAAAAACAAAGAAAATCTTTAAAAACTAAAAATGATTAAGTGATTATTTTTAACGATAAAATTGTTCAAGATATTTTCAAATATAGTAAAACGTCATCATCTATTAATAATAGACATCGATAGATACTGATACGCTTCTATCAATAACATATCAGTAACATTGATAGAAATTTATCAGTTTCGATCATTGATAAAATCTAAAATTTTGTTATAGCTTGTAAATATTTTAGTTTATTTTACTATATTTGCAAATCTTCTTATTTTAAAACAATTTAAAATGATAGATTTTACAAAACTTTAGTTTATAATAATCAATCACAAAATAAATGAAGAAAATGGATGTGAAACTTTAAGGATGACATAATTTAAAGTTAATAAGCTACAATAAAGATAAAAGTATATCATTATTTTTTTTTCTTAAAGAAAATTAGACCCAAGAAAATATCTTTTTCATGGCCTTGGCATCGTTAATGGTGAAAATTTCTAGCCACACAAATTAAATGGAAATAAAAACAAGTAGAATTATCAAATAATAAGTGTGACATAAAATACATTTAAAAATATTTATTGACTGAAAAATAAAATTCTTTGATGATTCCATAAAATGTTTTTCTCACATTTGTTTTTAGAAAATTTGAGTTAATTAAAAATTGAGTTAGACTAATAATTAAGTCTTTGATAGTTCACAAAAACAAAAGGGACTTTAATTCATACATTCATTTTCTTTGCCAATGTTCTAAAGTGGTATGCAGAAGCAATACAAAAAATGATATTTCATATATAAAATAGAAAAAATAATTTTAGAGAATATGGTTTTTAGAATATCTTCCTCATTCTCATTTTAAATGTCATATAATTATTTAAAATAATAATATAAGTTATTTGAGAAACTTTTTAAATTCATTTTTAATAATTTGGGTCTGTTTGGTAACGTTTCTGTTCTCTGTTCTCTGTTTCTTGTTTCTCGTTTCTTTTTCTTTTAAAACAGAAAACAGGAACGTGTTTGATAACTTTTTCTGTTTCCTATTTTTCTTATTTCTATTCTAATAGTTTGTTCGATTGCTCCTCTTCAAGATTTACTTTTTATTTTATTAAATTTTAATTTAGTCACATGTCACTACAAGAAAAATTGTTTACGACGACAAATTATTTTCTATCATAAATAAAATCCGTGATAGTTTTTTACAGTCATAGAATCACCTGTAAAAGAAAGATCATTGATAACAATTTTAAAAAACTGCCACAATAAGTGCTTTTATGACATAAAATAAGTGTCATTATTTAATATTTTATAACAATAAATAACTGTTATTATTTATTTTTTTATGACAACAAATAACTGTTACTATTTATTTTTTTATGACAACAAATAAGTGTCATTAACCCATACATATTAGAGTAATTATTTGTTATCATTTGCATATTGATGACAATTATAAAATGTCATGAATTCGTATAATATGACATTTTTTCTCTGTCAAGGATATGCCAATCGTGATACAATTTATATAAAGTCAAATGCCATTGTTTCAATATTAACGAAAGTTACAAAATGTCACGAATTCGTATAATATGACATTAAATAAAAATATATGTCGTGCATTAAACATAAAAAAATTTATCAAAAGTACTTTATATCATGTAATACAAAGAAGTCTCAATTGCACAAATTAAAAGAACATAAACATAAAATTGTCTCCATCCTCCAAATGTTGCCCAAATTTGATTGGCAATATCATCTTCCACTCGGATCATTTTTCTTAGATGATGTCGACTTATATCTAATTCAATTATATCACTCTGCAAATTGAACGACAAATTATGTGTATTTTCAACGATAATTGATTCATTGCTAAAGTAGTTGAATAAATCATTTTGACGATCATTCAATAACAATCTAATATAATTGTGAACTGGACAACAAACTATCAGTATATATTTTTGTATCTTGATCGGGTTAGGAGGCATTTGCTTAAGAATAGGAAATTGAGCTTTCGGCATACCAAAATAACGTTCAATGACATTTCACAGTAAAGAATGTCAATAGTTAAACATTTCTTCTCTACCTCAAAGACAATGTCTCCTTTCTTTAAAACCTCGTAAATTATATCTTTACGGCAGAGAAGATATAGACCTTACGGCAGAGAAGACTTCAATCGAAGCAGAAATTATCAGAGAGAAGAACAAAGAAGAGGAAGAGAACATGGAAATGATCACGGGTTGCTTGTTAGTAATGAAGCTTTTTAATACACTGAGGTGTTAGTAGCCACCAATAAAAAGGCCATGGAAATTGAAATTGAGGAGGAAGACTGTGTCTTATACTCAGGATGAACCTATCATATGACCTTTAAGAAAAACTGATTTGTTGACTACAAATCACAAGAGGGAAACTCGGTTTACATGGAAAATAATCAAGATTGTGAGATTATTGGTGTAGGCTCAGTGTTGTTGTAGCTATCCGACAACAGGGAGGTTCTCCTTAAAGATGTAAGACAAGTGTAAACTCTTCCACGCTTTGATAAAAAGTCTCTCTTAGTACATTTCTTTTCCTTTTAACATCTCCTTTGGTTGCATATTTTCTTTAAATTTGGATTGAGCGCCATAAACTTAAATACTATATTTTTTTAATTTTAATTTTAAGTTAGAAAAATTAAATAGAAGTAACTTTAAAAATTAAAAATTAAAAATAACCTGAATGCAAATGTGCTCCTAGAACAATCTAACTGTATGAGATGTCAATTAAATTAAAAATTAAAAATTAATTTTAGAAAATAGTTTATATTAATAAAGATGTCATAAAATAAATGTAAAAAAGTGGATGAAACTTTATGCTGAAACTTAAATAATTCATATAGATTTAAGTGAAAGTTGATAAAAGATGAAATAATATAGTTTAAATATTGTTTTTGAAGAATTTGAAATGAATTTTCATGGCCTTTACGTCTAATAGGGAAGAAAAATGAATTTCAGACACCAATTTCTTTACCAATAATTTAAAAAGTCTCGTAGGCTCCATTATTATTATCATATTCAAAATCTCTCCGTAGGTGTAGGGTTAGTTTTAACAAGAATTTTCAATTTTCATTGTGTTCCCTACATTTGCAAAATAATAATAATAATAATAATAATGTATTTTTGTAATTATTTGATTTTTGAAAATTAATTAACATCCATTCTATTCATATAAATAATTTTTTTTATTGTTATTTATTTTTTACTAATTCTTTTATTATATTACTAATAAAATATATTAAAATTTAGTTGACTGAAGAGTAGACTCTTGGATGATTCCTCAAAAAGTTTCACTTTTTTTTCTTGAAAATTTGATTTAAAAATTGAGTTAGACTAATAATTAAGCATTTGATAGTTACACAAAAGAGCCTTTATTTCATACATTCATTTTCTTTTGCCAATGTTCTATCTTTCTCAATCTCATTTTATCTATTCAACATTTTTCTTCAAAAGAAAAAACAATCTTCAAGAGACCTATTTAGTTGACTTGATTGGGAAAAAAATATAATTGAAGTGTTAAATTTAGAGAAATAACATTCTCTAAACAAATTATAAAAGGTGATTTATTATTTAAGGAGGTACAGAATTGAAATTTTTAAATGTTTAAAATTATAGATACTTGAAATTACAAATGTATTGCATTTTCATATACTTTCATAAGATTTTTTTTTTGTAAATATTTAAAAATATTTTAATAAATGTGTTTATTTTGTAAGATTCCTACTCCTAAATCTGTGTAATTTTATTTATTAATTTATAATGAATGTAATATGATTTGAATTTATATAACATATTTCTTAAGGATTTTTTAAAAAAATAACAAAACGCAGAAAATATTAATTACATCGTATATAACAATTTTAAAAAAGAAAAAAACTCACAAACTCATAACGTGAAATAACAAAAATACCACGCAATTATTCGACCAAATACGAACCCATAAAAGATTCTAATTTAAACGATCGTATAATATAGTCTAATTTTTTTTTAAATATTGGTATACGAACGTTAATTAGATATTGGTAAACTATCGTTTGAATCTATTACTTATCTATTTAGGATAGACAGTGATAGTGGTCTATCTTTGACCCTCTAGAATAAACGAAGATCGTTTAGATATTGATAAACTAGTATACAAGATCATTTAGATCTTGTACAAGATCGTTTGGTACATAATCTTGTACAAGATCGTTTGATACCTAATTTTATGAATAATGAGTTCAATACATCCTGTTTAGTAGAATGACGAACATTCCTTACTCATTATCAGACAATCACTCATTCACAAACCTCGTGTGGAGCTAATAGTTTGCATTTTCCAATCTCATGGAAAATCCTTTTCGCTCCGCTTAGCCCTCTCTCGGGGTATTTTAGTGATAGGTTCAATAGGAACTGGACGATCCTATTTGGTCAAATACCTAGCGACAAACTCCTATCTTCCTTTCATTACAATACTTCTGAACAAGTTCTGGGATAACAAGCCTAAGTTTATTGATGATAATGATAGCGACGATGATAGTGGCGATATTGATGATGGTGACTTGTTCAATGGTACTATCTCTTCATCTCTCTGCAAACTCAGTAACTTGCAGATATTGGATCTTGCACACAATCAATTAGAAGGGCGCATTCCACCAAATCTTAGCAACTTCGATGTAATGACAAGAAGAAAAAGAAATGATAATTACTTCTATTGTAGAAGTAGTAGTAGTGTACACTACTTTGGTGGCAGTTAGTACAACGCATCAAATCAAGTGAGCTAAGTTACTTGGATTGAATTTGTCTCACAATAATCTAATCGGAATAATTCCTACTGAAATAAGAGAAATGGAAATGTTAGAATCACTTGACTTATCTTTCAACCAACTTTCTGGACCGATTCCAAGGAGCATATCAAAACTAAGTTCATTAGGCGTGTTAGTGTTATCTCACAACAATCTTTCCGAAGAAATTCCTCGAGAAGGCCATCTCTCCACATTCAATGAAGCTTCAAGTTT
>JBBPDI010000032.1:19259424-19273905 GCA_037974545.1 Cucumis variabilis
TTGGAGCCCATGATCTATAGGTCCATTAGGTTCCCCTGCTAGCTCTTATGGAATAAACTTAGAACAGTGTGATGGAATAAGTCGAATTGTTCGAATTGGGAGAAGAGAGAGAAATTGACATGCATATGTGATATAGCCATTAGTTTTCAGATTAGAAATAGAACTTTATGTTTAAATAAGATTTAAATACTATAAATATGAATACAGATTCATACTAGAAAGCTCGAAATGATGAAATGGTCAAAGTTATAAAATGTCATTAAAAAAAAAGAAAAGAAAGGCGGGGAACTAAAATTTTGAAGCGCCAAAATTGTTTCCTTTGAGAATATCTCATTTCACTTTTAATTCCAATCTTCTGCTTTGTCTTCTCATTCATGCCGCTTCACATTGTCTCTCCATTAGCTCTCTTCCATAACTCAAATCTCTAACCTCATCTTCTCTGTTCTCTTCAACCATCAACTTCGTTTCCTTTGTCTGTCTTCTCCTTTACCATCTTGGGTCACCAAGCTCCATCTATCACTCTAAGTCTCTAAGCTCTGCCTATGATTGTTCTTTCTTAGTCTTCTCTTCCATCCTCCCCAAGATGTTCTTATATCTATGCATTTGGCTCTAGAAAAACTTTCTATCGACTACTTCGTGCATTTTATTCGCCATCTTCGAGTTTGAGTCCAATTTTTTGCCCTAGCTCATCAAGAGTGCCAGCCAACATCTTATTTATTGAATTGAATACTCATTCGAGCATCTTTGGACGCTGTATATTGATTGGAGCAATTCGTGAGATAAATCAATTTTCACTATTTACATCATTTATTTTTGTTTCAATCATTCTTTTTCTTGCTCTTTTTTGACATTTTATAGCTATTAACTCTAGATTTGTGGGTTCAATTCTTAATTTCTTTAAATAGCTATTTGTGATAAAAAGTTTTGAAAGCTTTGCTCCATTTGTGAGGATGAATTGTGAAATTGAAGAATACAAATAAGGTTATTTTGTCTTTGGTTGTTTGATGTTTGTGGAAAACCTTTCCCTTGATGTTGAGTATTGGCAAGAACTTTAACATATGGCCTCTCTTTTGAGGTTCTAACACTAATTATTTTTTATAATATTTCTCCATCTATTCTTTGGAATATCTTGCAAGATCAAAAAGAAAACATAAAAGTTTCTTTTATCTCATTTCAGTTAGGTGGGGATGTTTTTCTCTGTAACTTCTTTGTGACGAGTCATAATCTTCATGTGTTCTATACTGTATCTACTTAGTATATCTCCATAATACACTCGTCTATTTAACAAATATGGTGGGGGAAAGCTCTCCTAATTGATAAGTTTTGTTCCTAATTTGATTTTACTTACAAAGGGTGATGAGGCAAGAGTAATGTTTCACTTTTCTGATTAACAAGGTTTCTATCAACAACTTTGTTTCTCATTTTTTAATTGAAATAATGTATGAATCAGGCTATTGTTCTTGACAATTACAATGATATCTTGAAATTTTGTAGCGCTCTGGACTACCACGACTTAATAAGATGTTTCTTGAAGCTGATTACTAATTTTCTTGAATGTTTAGTACTGGCTTATTAGTTTAAAATATTATTTGAAGTGTTAGGCATGTTTTGAACCATTTGTTTTTGTTATTTGTTTAAAGTATGCAAGGAATGTCAGAATTCATGGAAATCAATTATTGTTGATGAGTTTCAAGATACAAGTTCCATGTAGTACAAGCTTGTTCATGCATCCCATCAACAGATAACTATAGTTGGTAATGATGATTAGGTCAGACTATTGGTTTATCCCTACACATTTTGCATTTTCTTGGTCTTGCACTTTATATTATTTAGTTCACTAAAAAACCTAATTAATCACATTGTGGAAGTTTGCATTCTTCGTTTGGTGACTTTTATATTTATTACTCTTTCAGTTTCTTATTTTTGTTTGATCTTTTATACCTAGTTAATCATGTTTAGTATCTGTCAATTATAAAGCTTGTTATTTATTTGTCCAAATGAAAAGACTCCTTAAGAGTGCTCTATATTGAGGGGGGCAAATTCTAAGTATTGGGTTGCTAGTTTGTTCTTTCTTGTATATATTTATTAGATAGTGTATGTTGAATAGGCTGTCAATACAGGTCAACAACCTGTAGGTTTGTTAATGTTGTCATTCTGGTTATAGATAAAACCCCTTTTACTGTGGTCATCATTTTATCTTTCCTTTCTCTCTGATTCTCTCGTCTCATCATGGCCATTAACCTTTTAAGTGGGATAAATTTTTTGATTTAACTAGATGTTGTCCATTTCCACTATATTATTGGTTATGTTGATGGATGAAAATATTTGAATAAAGATATGTATGCGCACTCTCTAGATTGTCCCTTCTTGCTCATGTGATGGGTAGTTTCTTCTAATTATTTTATTTATATTATAGAACTTCGTGATTACATTCAAATTTAAAAAGTTGGCCTTTGTGCTTTTTAGTTGGCTGATTACATTGAAATTTGAAAAGTTTGCCTTTGTGCTTTTTAGTTGGCTTATTTTTAGGACAAATATTGTTCATGTTTAGGCTATTTTGAATCAGCTCATCTCCCAACGTTTCTTTGGTTTTCTCTCTATGTCACCATTTTTATGGTTTCTCTGTACAGTTTTTATTTTCTTTAATTCTTAGTTTCTATTTTCTAAATGGTTTAGTTGGTTTGTACATATGCTAGATGAACGACCATGAGTTGATAGCAATGGTCGTCTAGAGGTATTATGGTGACATAAGTTTTAATATTTTATGTTACCTTGACAACCAAATATAGTAGGACCCGATGATTCTCTATTAAAAATAGTCAAGGCCAAATGTATGTGTGAAGATAGTTGGAATTTCTCTTTGATTTTATTTACTTTTTCTTCTTTTTCTCATTATTCTTTCTGGCATTTAGTGGTATGAAAATTCAGAGTTCTACAAAACCATTTAAATTTTTTATACATCCCTTTTCTGATCTGGATATTTATAGTTTCCTAAGGAAGCATAAAGGCCATTATCCAAGTATTTACACAGTTTTTTGACACTTACAAATGCTAATTTGTATATATGTATAAACACTTAGAAAGTCTCCAAACACATTCTAATTTTCTTAAGTTGTGTAAAGGCAAAGGGAAGGAGAGAAGAAAGTGTAACAATTTCCATTGGAAGGTTATATGGATTTTGATACATGTTTCTTGAATCTTGTCAAGATAAAAAAAATACTCTCTTACAACATTAACATATTCAATCATTTGATCTCATTTCAAATATGAGCCTCTACTTTATCCCCACTGATCAATGTTATTCATTGAACATAGCCATCCTAGATAGCTCATCCACTGTTTCAACCAAGTAGTCAAGCCTAGCCACAAACTCAATGAGCAAGGAAGTAATAGCCAGTTTTGTTTGATATTAATATTACTGTAGTATCAAACAAAAAAAGAAAGTTGAAAAATTCAAATATTGTTTATTAGGTACACAATTGGATGTATGGAGACCTACTAGATGACATTTAAAGAAAGGAGTAAATAATACTGAATTGGAATCCATATTCATTCATCATTTTGTATGAGAGAATAGTTTCCTCTCCACCCCCACTTACTCCCATCATTTTCATTCACATATCTATGTAAACTTTCATGTTTTATTATCTACTTTCTGATGTTGCTTTGATGAACCAAATTAGTTTTTTTTTTACTAAAATTAAAGTAGGAAGGAAAGAAGCATAAATTTTCATGTTTTATTATCTACTTTCAGTTTCTTATTAGATTCTTGTTAAGGTTCTTGTTTTGATTTCTTGTAAAGTGATTGGGTATGAGTGTATGACACATGTACAAAGATTCTTGTTTTGATAACAGAGGTTCTTGTTTTGATAATAGAGGTTCTTGTTTTGATTTTTAGGCCAACTTTCTGCTTTGACTACCTACTTGAGTGAGGACATACAAAATTGGAGATTATGTTGATATCAAAGTGAACGGTTCTGTCCACAAGGATATGCCTGATAAATTTTACCACGGTTACACAGGTCGCGTATGGAATGTTATAAAGCTTGCCATCGGCATCTAGATCGACAAGCAGGTTCAGGATTCTTTTTTAAGATTTGTTCTAGTTTTTAGAATGTATATGAATCTGGTGATTTAGGGTAATAGATTGTGTTTGATTTTTATAGAATCTTAATTAGTTTTTGGACTCTGTTTTTCTTATTAAACTTTGTTAGTTTGATGGGTTTTGGAATCTGATGAGAGAAATTTTCATTATGATTTGGACTTTTTTCTTATTAAACTTGTGATGTTCAAAATGAATTTTGCAAGTCTCGGGAATAGAATTATTAAGAAGAGAATTCATGTCAAAGTCGAGCACGTGCAACCTTCACGATGCACTGAGGAATTTTGCTTGAGGAAGGTGAAGAGTGGTGAGCTGAAGGCCGAAGCCAAGGCCAAAAGCGCAATCATTTGCACCAAGAGGCAATCGAAAGGCCCCAAACCAGGGTTTAGGGTTGAAGGTGCTTTAATGGGGACTGAAACTCCCATTCCATAGATGTGGTTAATGATCTCAATGGTGGCTATTAAATTTTTTTCTCTTTGAACTTTTGCTTGTTTTGTTAGTCTTATTTTTCTTTGATCTTTGAACTGCTTGAATAGTACAATTTTCTCCGTATGCTTCTAAATTTTGGATACCGAACTTATGGATTTGAATTTATTCTTGGTTACTAGTTTTGGCTATTAGCATAAAGTAGTGTTGTTAGAGCTTATTCAAAGTAAATTTTCTTGCGTGATGTTCGTCCCATTGTTTTCATATATTCATATTTCTTACAGCTGACTAATCTTTCAATTCTTAACATCATTAAATTTTGATAACAAAAATGAGTTTTTAAAACTTGTTTTCAGTTTCAAACTTGCTTACACTTTGATATTACTTGTGACAGAGAGTGCTTTGAATGGTTTTGATAATGCTTTTTCAAACGCAATAAAACACGTAACAAAAGGTCTTTTATAACATTTTTCAATGATATTAAAACGCTATTGAAAGATTTTGATAGTGCTTTTTCAATGTTATTAAAATATCTATTGAAACATTGTGATAATGCTTTTCGAACGCAATAAAAAACACTATAAAATGTGTTTTATAGCATTTTTCCAATGTTATTGAAAACGCTATTGAAAAATTTTTATAACGATTTTTCCAACACAATAAAAAATGCTATTCAATTTTCAACTGCGTTTTTTTTTCATGTTATAAAAAGCATTTATAGCATCATATATGTGCTATCAATATAGACATATTATAGCATTTTGCACAGCGTTGTAAAAACGCTATGGAAAGTCATGGACTTTCAATAACATCGTCTACAACATCATTTTGAAAACGCTATCGAAAATCAACAATAGCGTTTTTTTGATGCTATCATAACTGATATTTCTTGTAGTGATGGCTATTGTACAAGTGTGTAAAAGTATAAATAACTATGTACATAAATATAGGGTTGTACTTCTTACTAAAGATTGGAAGAATTATACATTACAGATGCACCCATGCGCTTAGGTTCTTTGGCAAGGAGGAAATGGGGTGTCATTGTTCTATTCTGCATAGTCTTCCCAACCGCATCGAACCTGAAATTCTTTTATCATTTGCATCATGACTCTCAACGTCCTGATTTTTCACTGCAATAAGTCTATACTCTCAATCATTTATCGAACTGTTCAAGTGATCTTTCTCAATCCTTGTCGCTTAGCTAACTAAAATTTTGCTTTTCGTTAGCTCTATGCAAGGACGCTTCTATTGATGACTTCATGGAGATTCTCATTTTCATTTGACCAACCGCATCCATTGAGATTTCTCTAGGCTATCATCCGGAAGATACATTTATCTTGGGGTTGGTTCAAGCAATCATAGATTACTTTGGTACCTTGAACCTTGGTTCAAGCAATCATAGATTACTCTGGTACCTTGAACCTCTTCGCGCGATTTTCGTCTAATTGCATGATTCATCAAAATCAAATGCTTTGCTCAAATTCAAGATAAAACTCTATTCTAACATCTATAAATCAATTCCCCGACAACTGCGCCAAAAACTTACTTCTCTATATTTGGACTTAATAATTTTGTGTGTGTATAACACGAATGCAATATGTCGCTGAGTCAGATCATTACGCGTAATGCGCTCACCATAACTCTCTGTATAACATGCTTCAATTCCAAGCGACGAGTCATGGATCTCACTATGTGCCTCTTCATTGTGTTATGCATAAGTCCTTATTGAGTACAAGTTTTCTTATTGCATGTCTAAGTGCAAGCGAAATAGCAAGTTTACCTGGATGATCCAGGGTCGAACACAGGGAATTGTTTATAAACGTTAGTTCTAGAAACCACTTATTATTTAGGTGAATTGAAAGAATTAAAGAATAACAAATGTAAGACTTGCTAACTACATGGTGAGAGTTTGTAAGGAGAGGCTCAAAAGAAGTGTGATGATGCAGACTAACTTGTCTCAAAGAAAGAAATGGAGGAATATCTACATGTTATCGAACGACTAAATAATGTGATAAGCTTAATGCGACATAACTCACTAAACCATATTTATGATTATGGCATGCTTCTCTCAAAGTCATTATATGCCATACATGGTCACTTTTAGAGATCCATATAACTAAGTACGACTTTGTGAGTTATATCTAGAAGGATTTACTTATAACCCATATAGGCTTCCGCGATTAAGGATGACTACCTGTCAGTACCACTGTCCACACTTGCTCTCCTTTTGGGTTTTAAATGTTAGGAATAACCTCTTAAAGAGAGATGGAATCTTTCTCGTTCGAATTAATTAGGTTCTAGCTACTTTCCCTTTTGGGTAGTTGGCAACTAACGCTGGCCTGGCGATGCAATTAGCTCAACTAACAAAATATAGCTTATAAGAAATTCTTCTTAGCAAGACCTTATCATCTACCCAAGCTAAAATGACTACACTAACATATGGAAATTATGGAGATGTCAGATTGAGACGTTATGTGTGTTTAAAGAAATACACAGAATGTAGGCCGTAGGCCAATAAACAATATGTGCAACACACAATATAAAGAATGTAAACTTAAATGGGGGACAAGGGCATGGAACAATGTTACAAGTTAGGAAACCGGAAGGAGTAGCCTTCTTCTTCTCTATCTCAGCTACAAGCTCTTTAAATGAAACCATGCAGGCCTCTAATGGTCCATTCAAACCTCTCCTTCTTTATGTGAGGACGAAGTGCTTGTATAGGATATTTTTCAGCAGGAAATTTCTATTCCTCTGAGTGTGTCAGCGCTGACATCTGGCCCTGTGAAGTCACATCACTCCAACTATCATCCTTGTCTTCTATTGAGCTTTCCTCGTGTTATGACATGTTTCCTCGTCTGGGTTATTAACCGTCAAGTGAGTTTCCATCGCTTGGCATCTGTGTGAGATGTTGTCTTTGATTTGGTCCTTTTTTCTTTTCCCAATTATCCTGCATTTAGACATGGTAATCACGTAGAACATGTATGACATATATGTATGCTGTATATCTAAATATTTATGAATTTATAACATGAGTCACGTGTTTTGATAATCTTCGTATGCGTTTTGACCTCATTATTCAAATAAAAAGGGCTATAATAACTGACATTTCTGCGCGTTATCAATTGGGGAGATTGTACCTTTGCTTGGGGACTTTCTTTCGCCTAATGGTGGGAGTCTGTTCTTACCTTTATTTTCTGGTATGAGATCCGACTAGAACCCTCATGACAAGAATTCCTCATTGCTCCACTCGATGTCCTTTCCTGGTCACTTCTCTCCTTTCTCGCTACGTGGGTGCCAAAACAACCTAGGGACCCACTTGTACGAGCTATTTGTTGTTTATTCCTTTGTACACTTACTCAATGACTTTTATAGATCTTAGGCCCGTTCCCCCTCTTTTATCAGAGTTATGTGTCGATCCCTATCCTTAAGTGAGTGTTTAATGAAATAACCTAATTATTCAAGCGATTTCCTTCGTCCTCTATAGAGGAAAATGCTAGTACCTCCCGTCCGTCCATACTATTTGACTCTTATCTTAGATTGCCAATTCAGAGTTTCCTATTTTAGGGTAGCAATCTTTCAAAGTTGAACAACTCTCTTCCTTGAATAAGACTCAAAATAAAGAGATAGTGATAAGAATCATGATGTTCCATGCGGAACAATTACAAGGTCTAAAGCATCAAAGATTCAACATTCATTCATTCTTTATGTACAAAAATGGATAGGGTCGGTTTATCATGAATTTTTTGAACCTAACACTTTGAAGACCTCATGATTTAGTTAATATCACATTTTTTTATTTATTTTTAATTATTTTAAATTTACAAGTTAGGATAACTATCATTAGTAGCTTAGAATTAAAGATGGTGGTTGGAAGTTAGTTGTTGTAAGATAAAACGATTAGTTAATGTTTTAAAGACTTTTGATATTTTTATTAATCAGGATAGAACCACTACAAGACTATATAATGCCTTTATCCTTTCATTTGTAAACACAAGACTTTTGATAAATGCAATTTGAATCTTATTTTGATAGTTTTCCCTTAATTTATAATTCTTTTGATAATGCATGCGAGCCATTCAATCTAACCTTGATCAAGTTTGATTGTGGAGTGACTCAATTTAGAATAAGATTTCTCAAATCTTTCTTCTAGATCTTCTATCTAAGAGGTAATTTAATCCTAACTTTCTCTTGGTTGATCTAAATTAGTATAAGGACGTGTTAGTTTCTTACTTCAAAGGTTCTTGCTACGTTAATAGCTTGGATCTTTGATTGAAGAGTAGGATTGCCTTATCATTTGGTATCAGAGCATTAGTTGCATCTTTGTGGCCTACTCTAGGTTAGATTGAGTGCCTCATATGCATTCTATCACAAGAATTCCAAATTAAGAGAAAACTCTCAAAATGAGATTCAAATTGCATTCATCAAAATTCTCGTGCTTACAAATGAAAGGATAAAGACATTATATAGCCTTGTAGAGGTTCTATCCTAATTAATGAAAATACCAAAAGTCTTTAAAACACTAACTAATCATTTTATCTTCTAACAACTAATTTCCAACCACCATTTTTATTCCAAAGCTGCTAATGGTACTAATCCTAACTTGTAAAATTAAAATAATTGGAAATACATAAAAAATGTGATATTAACTAAATCAGGAGGTCTTCAAAGTGTTGGGTTCGAGGAATTCATGATGAACCGACTTATCCATTCTTGTACATGAAGAATGAATGTTTGTTGAATCTTTGATGCTTTAGATCTTATAATTGGTCTGCATGGAACATCATGATTCTTATCATTTTCCTCCCTTTAAAAGGATTCGTCCTTGAATCAGGAAATTCATCGTCAAAATCAAAAGGACGAAATTCAGTGGCATTAAAACAATAACTCTCATCTTCTTCGCCTTGCAGAGTAGTTTTGTAGTCATGGAATTTCATATATAAGTCATTCATGGAACTCCACCTGGGATTCTTCGAAAAATAATAGTGATTCTTCCAATAGTGTCTCCATGCCCATTTTCTTGTTTTGAACATCTTATGCTTGCTGCCATGGTTTAATTTTGAGGCAAATTTTGAGTTGTTCCTCTTTGATTTGGCCTTGAAAGACGTATAACAGACGACATTGTTAATTTTAGAAGCAACCTTCGAATCAAGCATCTTTACGAGTGTCTTGGCCTCCTGTAAGAACTCAAAAGAAACACTAGAAAAATATGGTTTGAGCTCACCCGTTAGGAAACAAGTTCTTTCGTAGATAAGATCAAAAATATTTTGTTTTGAAAACAACATAAATTGAACCTCACTAACTGTCTCACAATAGTTTTGCTTTTTTTTTTTCTTTCAGTTTTCTCTCTAGGCCATAAACTATCCTTACACTTTTTATTGTCAAACTTTTTCTTGCAAGATTCATTTTCAATCAAACTACATGCTTTTATTTTGGCCTCTTTTTTCTCTAACTCACCCAAATCAACACGAACTTCGGGATTAGATGATACAATAAACTTAGATAATTTTTGACAAAGTTTGTCATCTTCAACTTTGTCATTCCTTACCACAACAATAGGCTTATTTTTGGTAAGTACACTCACCTTATCAAATTTTGGTCGCGTAAATTCAACTGTTGAGTCAATATACATAAATGGTCAATCGATTGATTTAATTCAACCAAACTTTTTCGAAAAGATTTTACAGTAATGACTTTTGAAACTTCTTCCTTAGGCATGTAAAAGGATTGTCGTATGTCTACCAATTCACCTCGTAAAGTCTTCCAAAATTGAGCATCAGAATTGTTGGCAACATGATGATTTTTTTCTTGATAAAACATTCTCTCTAACTAAAATGGATCTCACACACTCAACTCACTAATTGTTCTCTTTGAACACTTGTGTTTACACACAAAAGGTAGGCTATTTGGAAAAATAGCTAAATTATGATATTGGGTAGGCCTATGCAATCCTTGAAATAGTGAGTTATTCAATATAAGCAAGACAAGATAATTATGAAGCGAAGCCCCAAAAGAACAAAAAAAACGAAAGGTTCAAACAAATAAGGAAGTTCACAATTTTCGGATGAAACTGAACACAAAAATTGATTTCAGAGTAGAAAGATTTTAAGAAATGAATTTGACAAACTATCCTTCTTGGAAGCTGAAGATAAGAGGTGGATCTAAAAGTTTGTTGAAGGTCATGAAGTGAAATTCAGTAATTTGCAAGGAGAAAGAAAATGAAAGAAGTTTGAAAGTCACAGATTTGAAAGTCTTCAACAATTAATGATAGGAAGGTGAAAAGACATTTAAATGTTCATGCAATTGGCCTAAGGAATGGTAGAAACATAGAAGAGTAAATGTAATAACTCAACCATGTAATTTTTATTACAAACTCAAGATTAATCACACAATTTGTATGAATAATTGCAAGAAAATTTTTTTCTCAACTTTTTCTTTTTTTTTAAAAAAAAAACTTTTCTTCACAACTTTAATTTTTTAATATGTAAAACGTAATAAGATTGAAGTAAGATAAATATATGAAGAACAATTGATGAAAAGACAAGAAATGATAAGATGAAACTAAAACAAAAAATTAAAAGTTTGCAAGAAAGAAAGATAGAATCAATCCTAGAGTAGGCCACAAAGATGTAACATATGCTCTGATACCAAATGATAAGACAATCAATCATCAATCCAAAGATCGAAGCTATTAACATAGCAAGAACCTTTGAAATAAGAAACTAACACCTCCTTATACTAATTTAGATCAACCAAGAGAAAGTTAGGATTAGATTACCTCTGATATCGAAGATTTAGAAGCAAGATTTGGGAAATCTTGTTCTAAATTGAGTCACACCATAATCAAACTTGATGAAGGTTAGATTGAATGCTCGCATGCATTCTATCACAAGGATTGTAAATTAAGATAAAACTCTCAAAATAAGATTCAAATTACCTTCATCAAAAGTCTTGTCGTTACAAATGAAAGGAAAAAGACATTATATAGTCTTGTAGAGGTTCTATCCTAATTAATGAAAATATCAAAAGTCTTTTAAACATTAACTATGCTTTCTAACTTCCAACAACTAATTTCCAACCACCATCTTTAATTTTAAGCTACTAATGGTAGTTATCCTAATTTGTAAAATTAAAATAATTAAAAATACAATAAAAATGTGATATGAACTAAATCATGAGGTTTTCAAAGTGTGGCACATGAAATTCACGATGAACCGACCCTATCCATCATTGTACATAAAGAATGAATGAATGTTGAATCTTTGATGCTTTAGATCTTGTAATTGGTCTGCATGGAACATCATGATTCTTATTAGATAACCTAGGTTCTCCTCTATAAAAAGATCTCTGTTTGGATTTATGTCTTCAAACTTGTAGATTGTAAATATAATCCATTGGCTATTGTTAATATAGTGTTAGTATTGTAATAATTGTTATTGATTATATTATTAGTTTTGTCTTAATAACCCAAATCCAATAAAGCAACATCCTAAGTTGTTTAATAAGTCTTGAAAAGTATGTAGAGACATACACGGATCAATGTTTGGGATCAGCTTAAAGGGTCTATAGTATAGGGATAAGGTTGGGTACCTTATCCTGGTAACACTATGGATACGACTCACTTTATATTTGTTATAAACATAATAATCCAACGCGTTCTTGTACTTGACATACGAGTGAAGATATCCTATCCGATGAGATTGCATAAGATTGGACCGCAAAATAGTAACCACTAGATGTAACTTCATTAACTTGTTATCTTTCTATTTTACTAGGATGACCTAGGTAACTTAGTTTTAATGCTCAGTTTATTATGAACTCCTGCACATGAGGAATTGTCCTTTAATTTATACGGGTGCGAGTGGTCAGATCGTCGACTCAATAAGCTTATCAGTTTTGAGACAAGACCGAGTGAAAAGCTGGGAACATAATTACACAAGATGAAATTCACTCTATCCCTACGTTAGGGTAAGTAGATGAGTGTTCCTTTAAATGCTGTCTCCAGGTTTTGAACAAAGGGCCCTATCTCTCTATAAGATATTGGAGAGATATTCATTCAAATAAGATTTTAATGAAGTATTAATTAAATATGATTTAATTAATTATATGAATATAAATCTATAAGATATTGGAGATATATTTATTCAAATAAGATTTGAATGAAATATTAATTAAATATTAACTAATTGATTAATTGTTAATTAATTAGTAGATTTGATAATAGAATCTCATGATTCTCTCATACTCCTTTTCTTATTCCAAGAAGAAAAGAGAGTTATAAATATGTAGAAGAAAATAATTTTTTTTAATGAATTTATCAAGAAAAAAGAAGTCAATGCTTTTGCTCTATGAAAAAAGAAAAGAGTTTCTCTCAAATATCTCTAAACCTTTTCCCATCCCAATTGGTTTCGACAAACCAATTTCATCCTGGAGGCTCAGAAGGTCTTCGACGGCTGGTGTCCCTAATACGGTGGTTTGTAGATTTAAAGATGTCTTCGAAAGTAAGTTCTCTGCAATTTTTAAATTAAAAGCATGCTTAATTTTTGTTTAGAATTTTGATTCTAAATTTTTGCCAATGTACTGGTATTTTGGGATTCCCAAATTAAATTGAGTAATGGTTCTTTAAAATCTTTCGCTGCCATAAAGCTTTTATCCCTTGAATCTCATGCTGGAAATGTAACACCCTAAATTTTAAGGTATTTTTATTAATTAAATTATCTTATTATTTAAAGATTTTAAAGTTTAGGGGTGTTATTATACTTTAGAATTGTTGGGAAAGAAAAGGAATAAGGATCTAATATATATAAAGTAATAATAATAATAGTTATTATAATTTTAATAATTGTTATTGTAATTCTAATTATTATTATTATTAAATTCATTTTCTAAATTTTCTTTTTTTAAAAAAAAATTAAAAAGGAAAAAAAATAAATTCCTTTCTCCTTCACGCGTGAAAACCCCTCCCTTCTTTCTCCTTCATTTTCTTCTCTGTAACTCATAGCCACCAACCATTTTCTTCTCTACTTCATTTCTTCTCTATTCAATCTCCTCCGTCGACTGTCGTGCATGTCACGTTGTTGCAACACTGATAGTCAAGCTGAAGCGTTCGTTGTTGGTTCGTGCTGTTTCACTGTTCACGAAGTCGGGCCTCATGTTTCGTTCATGTACAGCTCCTCCGATGTAGGTCACGCCGTATTGTCTCTCCATTCACGAAGTTGTTGTCGTATACGCCTTTCAACAAACTAATCTCATGTCAGTAATTTTATTTAAAAAACAGTAAAAAACCAAGAGGAGAAGAATCACTTACCTATGCATACTCACAATTCAATTTTATACAACCAACTTCTCTCAAGATGTAGAGCAATTATCTACAAAAATTCAACCAAAATGCAAAATTAGTTAACTAAAAACTTTGTAGCATGAATAATGTTTAAGAGTCAGAAAGTTACCTTAGAGATTAAAATTTGAGTTATAACCTACAAAAACATGAAGTTGTTATCCATCCAATCCAAAATAGGCATCAATCTGTGAGCTTCAAGTTGGCGAAGTAGATAGAGTAGTAGAAACAAGAAGATTCGTTGTTGAGATTTGAATTAGTGTTAGGGGAACTAATAGAAAACAAAATCGAAGTTGGTGTTGATGTTGATATGAGACCAAGACTTGAACTCTTATCACCAACTTTATTTGATATAAGGAACTCCAAATGATGGTATGCTACAATTAAAATAGTCTAAAACATCACATACTAATACATTTTGTAAAGCAACAAGTATCTTTATAACTTAGAAACTGACTGCCCCTTCAACATTGGAAGATAGACGAGGAAAATTTCAATTAAAAGGATATCTTAATATTTCATATGTCCTAAAGTCCAAACAGAGTCGTTAAGCATATCTAAGTTGATTCATAACAATTTTCTCACCCCATAGAAAGCATATAATTTTTCACACTTATGT
>JBBPDI010000032.1:19274005-19307146 GCA_037974545.1 Cucumis variabilis
CATAAACTTTAGGCCTTCAACGCCTAGCACCACTTCTTCTTCTAAAAGCCTAGCTTACTCACCTCAACATGTACCAACTTGCCTTACTCTTCCTTAATTGGCCTAAACGCCTGATACGTGGAGAAGATAAACTTAATAAACACATAAGTCAAATATTTGGTGAGTGAGTTTTCTTATAAATTATTTTTTGGAGAATATAATGCAATCAATAAATTCATTTTCATTTTCATAAATAGGCTCTCAATACCTCATTTCAATAAAATATAAATCACATATTAGCTCTACTTATTTCCACCAAGAAAATGAATCATTCCCACACATAGGACTTGAATCCATTTCATCAGCATCCCTTGGGAAATTTCCCTGGTTCATTCCCGTTGATCAAGCTGCCAGGCTCAATACGTTCCTTTTACACATTTTGGCCAGCTGTACTCCACCATATGCAGTCCTTTTTTACATGACTGTCTTTACTCATGATGTGTACACATAATAGTTAGCTCATTGATAGGAATAGGACTAAGGATTTACTAACATACAAGCATTACAATCATCAATCGAGAAACATTAGTTTTCTTTTCAAATAACAACATCAACAACATTTTACAACACATTAAGTATAACGTAAAGACTCGAACGTAATTAATGATTTCATAAAAATTCTTTAATTTAGAAAATCACTCACAAAAATACGTAAGTTTTCTTTCGTTCAGAATGCCTAACTCTAGCTCATTCTCACCTAACGCTTCTGTAGCAGCTCAATACTTAGGAATTTCTCATAATAACAACACCTTCTTTAATCTTTCAATTCTTATTGATACTAATCCTTTAATCTGATTAGTCATCCTTCAATTTATCTTATCTTACCAGTTCATGTTTAACACTTTACACGTGTCAGCTTATAACTTATCGGTCATGCATCCAACTTAAACTCAACACGTAGCCACCTGTCAACTCAAGATTATACAGTTTCTTGAAATGCTAAATCGTCAACACCGACTTTCTTAATGCATTGCATTAAAATGCCTAACTCTTGTTGCATTAGAATACCTACTTCTTTTTGCATTATAACTTGGACACAAGCTTTCTCACCGTGTCTCCTTTCCTCAAAATGCATACTTCTACTCAAAACGCCTCTTCTATATACTTATTCAAAATTATCCTTCTAATAAGAACTCTTTCCTTAACATGACCCTTCTATTTGGAACCTAGGCCTTATAACTCTTCCCTCCTTTTTGGAATCCTCGTCCCCAAGATTCTACTCCACAACTTTCTTTGCTTTGTCTAACACTGGACCTCCAAGCTTCTTTGATAAATTGGTAGAATCTAACCCATGTATGATCAACTTTTTATATCAATTTTGCATTCATTTTCAGATAGATGGGGATAGAAAAATATCACAGTCTATCTTAGATAGACAAATATTAACATCTATCACAATCTATCTATTCTCTTCTGCGGTGTTGATAGAAATGTTTTGTATTTTTTATAGGTACATGCACTGTTTTAGAGATGGATGATAGTGGTCATTTCAAGTTTGTTTTATGGCTTTTTTGTGCATCAATTGTGGGGTGGAAATATTGTAGACCTATCATTTTTGTTGATAGCATGTTTGTGAAGTGTAAGTTTGGTGATATCCTATTAACAACCTCCTAAGAAGATGGTAACAATTAAATCTTTCCTCTTGCATTTGCTATTGTAGATTCTGAAAAATGATGCATCATGTGAACATGGTTTTTTAAGAGATACGAGGTATTTTTTCAAAGCAAGATAATTATGGCAATGAAAACTTTCCTTTAGAGCAATGGACTTGGTAAATATTTCTGGCAGTCTTTAGGTGAGCAAGCTTTACCTCAAACCTCTTTTGTAAATTTTCTAAGTTCATCTTATGATCATTCACTTTTTTGCAATGAGGACCTTACACTACAGCAAAAGTTACTTTTTCTAACAGGTAAGCATAACATTTTATCAAAATAGCTATAAAAAGAATAGAAAAAGGCGGAAGGATGAAGAAAAAAGGAGGCGGAAGTGAAATTTTTGGTTTGGCGCCCTTCTCATTTATTGAATAACAATTAGTCATCCATTCAAATCCTCCTCTCTCACACATCTAAACCCTTTTCCTCTCTTGCGATTAAACATATCAGGCCCTTCTTCTTCTTCAACTTCATCACTCTCCCTTTCATTTCCAAACCCTTCTTTTCTTTTTCCTTTTTCCATGGTTGATTCCCTTTTCTCTAACCTTTTCGATGAAATTCTTCTCAACATCTTCTTCAATGCAACTCGACACGATTAGCTTATGTTTCCACCAAATTCTCCTCTATAATTTGCAACATCTGTTGAAAAATGAAGTGTTCTCACATCATTCCTTCTCTCGTTGTCGATCTTCTTAATGGTAACTATGTTCTCACCGGTGGATGGACCTCCCTTCACAAACTCGCTAATTTTGTCGTGCCATAGTGATTTTTCTTTATCAGAGGCGACAAAGACTTGTCCTCACTGAGGGGAAAATCCTATATTCATAATCAAATTTTTCGTTCCTAATTTTTTTAGTTTTTAGTTTTCTGGCGATTGTCAGTCGATTCCTTCTTCATTCTGGCGATGTTATCTTCCTCCTTTCCATCAACGTCAATTAGTAATTCTTCAATTTTCATCTCTTCTCATCGTGTTTGAAAAATATTTAGATTGTGGCAAATGGTTGGGGAAAATTTTCATTGGGTTAGATTTGGATCAATATTTTGTAGTTTTTCATTTGGGGTTATGGTGCAATGTACGCTAAGAGATTAGATCTCTAGTGGTTTACTTTATTGTTTGACTTTACTATTTAAGGGTTTTGTGTAATGTCGGGATTTTTCCCAATCAGTGTATCAAGACTCAAGATTCATGTTTAAGCAAATGGATCCATTTCTATGGTTCGATTGATGAAATGTGCTTTTATGTTTATGCGGCATTTATTCTAAATTAGAACCAGGAGCATCATTATCACAATTACAATTGCTGCTTGTTGATTTTCGTTGTTTCTTGGCTGCACCCATGAAAAATTTCTTGATCAAAGTGTTTGGTTTGTTCTATATGCAGATTAAGACTGTCAAAGTTAGCAATGTCTCCCTAGGAGCGTATGAACGAGATATCAATGAGTTTTTTTCTTTTTCTGGTGACATTGAATATCTTGAAATGGACAGGTATGTCTTGATTTTAATTTCAATGTATGATACATATTCTCTTCGTTTAATTTTAGACAAGCACTAGGTATTTCTTTTCTTGCAATGAAATTGAACGGTCTCAAACTGCTTGTGTAACATTTAAGGACGAACAAGGGGCAGAAACTGATGTTTTTTTGTTTGTAAGTTTGCTTTATAGATAATGTCTTTACTTTGTAGTAATTATAAGTTTTATATGTATTGGCATTTAAGGTTTAATTCTTAAAGATTCCATTACTAATGAAGCTTTGTGTAAAAGTTGAATTATGATTTGCAATCCGGTTGTTCAATATTAGAAATGATGGTGTTCTTGGCTATTATTAGTGGTAAAAAACATAACAAGGCTTGTCCTTAAGGGAGAAGCTGATGCTTTAACCTCATTACTAGGAAGAGATCATTAAGGGCCATAATATCTCATCGTCAACTTTCTTTAGTTTTACCCTGCATCGTTTCCACCTTCATAAAACTATATTGATTTCAACCAATGAATGAATTATCAAAATCATTATGCACTACAATAAAAGTTCCTTTTAATAACTTATCAAGAAAACATCATATAAAATGGAAATATTTGTAAATGTGTCAATAACATTAGTAAGTTGTTTGTAACTACAAGAAAAGTCCCTTTAACCTCGTTTGTTGTCAAAGTCGTTCACCCAAGTTTGTTGTTTGTAGCTCCTCCATTCGTCCAAGTTCACCATCTTCAATGAGTATCAGTAAGATTTTTTTTTATTTTTTTGGGTTAAATATGGATCATTTTGGTGTGCTTTTTTGTTTTTTGTTGTTGTGTTGTGTGAAATTTTAATAAATGAATTGAATTTATATTTTGATTATATTGTGCATATTGGTATTTCTTGGTTGACTCTTTTCACTAAGAATACCGAATCTGGTTCTGATATGAAAAAATGGGGCTCTTTTCACTAAAGATACCAGATCTGGTTCTGGTATGCAAGTTTCATTTGTTGGTCCTTCTATACAAACAAAACGTTCCTTCCAGATGAGTGCACATGAGAATTTTGTGGATTTGGATAAAGAAGGATTTTTTTAATGGACCAGTAGCTGATAAGTTGTTTTAGATACGAGAAAATGAAGAAGGATTTTAATCATTGGTGTTTCAATTTGGTTCTGAAGATGCTCCATTGATTTTAATTATTTTGAGAAAACTAAGATACCTATTCTTTAACCTGTATACTTCTGATTCTGGAATGCTCCCACTTTCTATCTTAAATTAAATTTTAGTTTGAAAGGACTTTCCATCTAATTAAGTTAGTTGTGAATGATGCTCAAGTTCTCTGTTATTTTGTTTAATGTGATATATCCATCAGTTTCTTTATTATGATTTGGTCTTGAATTTTACAATGGAGACACTTTTCTTTAATTTTTTTTTTATTTTTTGTTGATTGCATTACTCCTTTTTTGGTGTCAATAGCATAAGTTTCTCTATTCACTAGGTTGCTCCCTTCTAGATAGGTTAGTATGCTTGTAAATTTTGAAAAATTCTTCCTTCTAGAACTTGTCCATGCTAAATGTAATATGTGTTTTGTCCTTTAGCTAGAAAAGGCAAAGAAGAAAGAAGCCACTTTTATTGTCACACTTGCAAAATGGGAGCAGGAGATTGCAGCGTTGAAGGCATGTTTGGCATTTCTTTCCTTTTTGACTTCATGATTTCATTGTTGTTATCACCCATCTCTTTATTCAGTATGTCTTCATTTTAGCCAAGAGTAAATTCTTTAGTGTGCATGGTGGAGTGCATAATTCTATTCATCACAAGTCGTAAAGACGATAGCTACAATAGTTTTAAGATTGAAAATATTATTAAACTGCAGGTATGTTCAGTCTGTGAAATGAGTGTGGGAGTTGACATGGTTGTGCATATATCCCTATAGCATGGAAATATTTTTAAGATATCCTTCTATCTATCATGTTAAAATTAGATCCTAGTTAAAATTAAAATATTTTAATTTTAGTTAAAATATTTTCAAGATATCTATAATGTTAAAATTAAAATCAGATGAAGAGTCGCTAATCTAAACTCTCAATTCACATCTGAACACCATCCATGAAACTTTTCAAGTTGGATTTTCATATAAAGATTCTGGTTGTTAAACTAGATTTGAATTGATGAATACACATGATTCTGATATGACTCCACTTTTAATCTTTTCAATTCTAGATGTTGGATCAAAACCCATCTGTTTTCCCCTGAAAAGATGAACTGGGACGATGTTCTTAAAATGGGCGTCCAAGTCTACAAGCAAGTCATTGTTGTTTTATAAGTCTTGAATTGTAGTTTTGTTTGAAAAGGTATTTCAATTTTGGTTTTTTTATTTGAGATCGTGTTTGGTTTTCAAGTCTTGAGTTTCTTCCAAATGATGAAGAAGTAGAAGATATCCAAAAGTTTTTAGCTAATGGATAATGGCATGAATTGATTCCAGTTTTAGGTTATGGAAGGAATCAGTTTCTTTATATGGTAAAGTGATTCTTCTCCTTCTTGGTGTTTTACTGTTTTTTTTTAATAAAATAACTGACATGAGATTAGTTTAACGTTGACTAACATGCATTTCCCTTTAATCCCAATCCCTAGTATAGTGAATAAATGTTCTCTTTTGTCAATCTAGTTGATATTATTGATGTCAAAAGATTTGAACTAGAAATAGAATATGTGGATCAGACTATGTTGAAATGAGCACATGTTGCAAGCTATAAACATTACAAAATGACTGCTGGTTTTTCCAATTGATGATACTATTGTTTTTCATCTCATGAAATGGATTTGGTCTTAGGTTCTTGGGACACCCCATATCTATAGAGGATACTGATATTGTGCAATGGTCTCTCAACACTAACATCATTTTCTCTGTTAAGTCTTTAAGGATCCATTTGCTGAAGAGTTATATCCTTTTCTTTGTCGCATTTTGATGATTGTCGGCTTAACTTTTGTAAACTTTAACTGATAATTATTTTTTTCCTTATCTGGTTTATTTAGGTGAATTCTTGAAAATTTAGGTACAAATTAGAAATTTTTTACCATTTCCTGCTTTCTTTTCATCATGGTCGAACACTTTGTGTCCTATTGCCTGCAGATGGCTGCTTAATTTAGTTTTGTAGTTCACAAGGAACAACTCTGACAACCATTATATATTCTTTTGAACTCTTGATATTTAGTTCTAATTGTTCCTACATGCCTTTTCTACTTTAAAGAAAACAATTATATTGTGTGAGCTGACTAATCGTATGGACCTTGGTTTGTAGTGGTTAAATCATGCTTAAGCATTCAATTTCTGTTGTTTTACTTTTGAGTAATTTTTATGAGGTAACATTATGATGACTAGGACTAGTTCATGGGTATGTTTCTTCTTCACTTCCATATGCAGTCAAAAGGCTTGGAGTGGGACGTTGTCTTCATAATTAAGGTAACTAAAAGCTATAAAAGGGTATCTGTTTAGTACCTTGCTCTATTATTGCCATGTTTACATAGGTTCTTGTTTTGATTTCTTGTAAAGTGATTAGGTATGAGTGTATGACACATGTACAAATATCAAAGAAAAGAAATGTAGTGTAGTGATTGGACATTATTGAATATTCATTTTTTAGTTGTAGTTTACTATTTAGTTTTGGTTGGTTGATTTCTTTGGTAAGTTTTATACATTTTCATTTTTACTTTTGAGATGACAATACATTTAGTACTTTAATGTTTCTAGGCCAATGAATTAGAGATTCCTGTCTTACATGAATCTACGGGCATTACAATGGAAAATGGAAACTCGGTTTAGGTATGTTCTTCCATGTAAATAACATTGTTGCCCTTTGTTTATTAGAATGTCTTTCATTGGTGTCATATTGATTCTCATATGAAAATAACAGGAAGAACAACGTTTATTATATGTTGCAATGACTCGTGTTCGAAAGAAACTTTTTATATTGTATGTCTTGATGGACTCTGATTGGCAGGTTTCTTTCAGTTGAATATTTTTTATCATATAATGGTGGACAAATTTAGTTAACTCTAGCATTTCCTTTAGATACTCCAACCTTTAAGATTTCTCAAAGAAATTCCAGATCATGTCCGAGAGATACACATGTTTTTTTGTTAAGTTTTATCAAAATGTTCTGTTTCGTATTTATAATTTATAAATAAGCAGAATAACTAAATCGATGGTTCCTTATCCACTCTTGGGCTAATGCTTTTGAGAAATAGAAAATAGATTTATTCTAGTTAATTTTGTACTGTCTTTTGTACTATTTACTCCTGCAAAGCTTGATGAATGCTATCACTAATCTTCATATTAGAAAATTTTCACACTTAATTAGATAAAAGAGCATATTTTTTATGCTTTGAATGAATTCAATTCTTAATGAACGTTTAAGTTGTTTATTATTAAAAGAAAAATCAATTATTGATGAAGATGAAGGTGCTTTGGCAAACATGATAGTTTACCTTATCTCTTTACAGGGCTTTTGATTTCCTAATTGTTCAGCCTAATTTAATTTTGAATTTTTGTTGATGATATAATCTTTTCTTCTAGGCTGAAGTTAGTATCCATTGCGCGCAAAAGAAGCATCATGATGATCCAGAGCAGAATGCATACATGCATCTCGAAAAACCTATATCAACTCATTTGGATGTGGCATAAAATGATCCTGGTAACAACCAAATCGAAATTAGAAACTTTGAAGAAACAATAGAGATTACTAATGGGAATAATTTTCTAAACTGTGTTTTCCCCCTTCCAATTCCATTGTTTTGCTTGTGCATCTTTACCCAGAAACAAAAAGAAGAATATGTACATTGATATAATTCTTTGTCTTTTTGGTGATGTGAGAAGTCTTTTATATTCCATTGTAGATTTAATGTGGATAACAGAGCAACCATTTTCCATTTATTTCATCAATGGGCCAGAAAGAAGGCATTTCAAAATCCTAAGAGGTTGATTGATAAGGTGATGAATTTTATGAACATATACTCTAAAGTTTGATTGTTTCTAGATTATAGTTAAAAACTAAAGTCATGTTGATCACATTAGAAATTGCTTTAAGCTAGTTTGAAACTTGAATAAGTCACCATGTGCAAAATTTGTAATTGTTGTCTAGTGTAATTATCAATGTTAACAAATGCTGATGTGTGAATAAAACATCATAGCAACCTCTTCGATGAAGAGTTTATGATTGACCATAATTGTATGGAAAACTATACTCTAATCTTTCATATATCCGCTATTATATTATGATAGAAAATAGAGAAGGTAAGGAAAGAAACTAAAGAGTTAGCAATCAAATAAATGGATGTTGATTGCAAACTTTGACAACGGTTCTTGTTTCTTTTGTTTGGAATACTGTCATTGATTGAAAAAATTTAAGTGTATCACAACTTGGTTCTCAATATTGAAAAACCTAGTTCTCAATAATGGATTGAAGCACTTCTAAAAAATATATTAATGTCTATTTGTCTTTAGCTTAGCTAAAGTATATGCTTCTCAGATTTCAGTTCTGATTGCTAAGACTGTCTTTTCAAGTTTTTTATTTGAATTACAATTTTTGTTTGATTGGTCTCTTAATTGGCTATTTTGTCCATGTTTGTGTTATATCTTGTTTAGATGCTATTACCATCTTTTGTTTCTAATGCCATATTCGATAATTTTTTTGTGGCATTGTTCATATTTTCTCTTTCTTATGATTGGTGTAGTAATCAATGTATACACAACATTTATATTTTTTTCTCTTTGTTTTTTTTTTTATAGCTTTCTTGGCTATTTAGAGAATAAAAAAGATTTTGATCACTTTTTTTGTTTTTAACTTTGTTGTGATTTTTTGTGATCATCTTAGTTCTTTATTTCAATAATTTTACTTACCTTTTTATTACTTTTAATGACTATTTAGGTTGGTCAAGGACAATCGCCACATGCAATGAATAACCCAACAAACACAACTAAGTTGGAGATGGAAAATAACTCAAAGGTATGATTCACTGTCTATGCAACTCTGCGAATATTGGCGTGTTTATATGCTTAAAGTGTACTAGCGTGCACAGAAGTCTTGGAGCACATATATTAAAGGTAATGCTCACCTTTTCGAAGATACTCTACAAAAAAAGGGAGCTCTCCCGACACACAAAATCGTCAAGAGATATATAAAAAGCGTCGAAAAAGGCTTTCCGGACGCATAAATATACGTCGAGATACAAGTCGGGAAAAATGTGTTAGGAAAGAAACTCCTGACGCTGAATCTTGTGTGTCAAGAGTTCCTCTATTTTTTTTAAAAAAAAAATTCCTTCCATTATTAATTGGAAGGTATATACATCCACCCTTAGAATTACCTTATAAAGATCTTGTAATTCTTTGATGTCATGTGGACTTTCTCCCTTGTCAACATCTATAATTCTCTAAACCTAAGATGAAAATATTGTTGGTTAAAGTATAACATTTTTCATAATCAACCCATATGCATTCAAACATCAAGCATTCAAACATTCAAACATTCTCAATATATCCAATATCTTTTAGCAAAATCAATCTCATCAATATCAATGAGTAATTTCAAATCAAATCAAGTATTTATGACTTAGCTGCAATGGAACATGGATGTAGCCATATATGGGTACCGCTACACTTAATTATGTATGTTCTTATATTGTTACTACATATAGAAGAAAGAAGATACAAAAATTACAACCATAGAGGAACTTTACGGTGTTAGTTTCAAAATTAAAAAAACTGAAATTTTGATGAAAAATAATGTGTAACCCAATTTGGAGGCCAAAACAAATGTTTTTTGGGATGAAGGAGGGACAAGCTGCCAAAAGAAAATAAATAGTGTATATGTATATCACCTAATGCATTTTGAGTCTAATATGTTTTACCTGTAGGCAGAACTAACTTATTTATTGTAAACAATAAAAGTAATGAAATAACTCAATTGACTTTTTGTTCACATAAACAAGTTATTCAATATATTGAAATTAAAGAGATTAACTTCAAGAAAATGGTAGTTTTTAGAACAAAATAACAAAAATATGGCAGTGATAATTAAAAAAGTTTAAGAAACAAGTTTGAAGCAGAGATAACGGTAGAAATAGCAAAATTGTATATAACAACTTGAAAAATGACAAAAAGCGACAGAAATAAGAAAAATAGCAAAAGCTAGGCACGTCTATTTATTTAATTGTATTAATCTTGAGTCTACATGTGGTTACAAGACAATTTATAGATTTAAAGTACAGTGTATTTTGAGGCAGGATATCACAGATTTCACAAAGACAATGTATTTCACAAAGATAGTGTATTTTACAATCAACGTTCAACTTTAGTAAATCCTAACTAAATCTGAGATTTTATTGGTAGAGGAGATTGCAAATATATTTACAAGATTCTCGCTTTGATGTATTTTGAACCATTCATTAACAATATCAGTAATTATAAATAAATAATACATAATATATATTTTTAATAACAAATTGAAATTATATTTTAAATTAGAATCCTTAAATTCAATGCAACTTATGTTTATTAATATTTTTTATTCCTTTTTATTTCAATAAATTCTATTTTGGTGGTAGTTATATCCACTTTAAAAAAACAAATAAAAAATATATATTGAATGTATATGCAGAATACGTTTATTATTTTAATATGTATGTTGTTTATAACTATCATTAAAAAATACTAAAAAAATATGTATTTTTTAATATTTTGAAATATCATTATTTATGTTATTTGTTTTTATTATTCTAAATATTGTTTTTTAGGGGTGTTATCAAGCATCAATTCCACTAAGCATCAGGAACTCAAGCAAACAAAATAAGAATGAAAAAAACAAACCTTTTTTAGGGTAGAGACGAAGCTGAAATCGTTTTGATGAAGAAGCTCCTCCACAAGAAGAAAAACCTATATATTTCCCTGCCTCGCGCTGATGTATGAAGAGTTTGAAGAGGAAAAAGTTGGAAGTTGGAATCATTTTTGTAGAGGACGAAGCTGGAATCGTTTTGGGTTTGAAGAATTTGAAGGTTTTGAAGGATTTTTTTCACTGAACCTCTTTTCGCTCAACTTTTAAATGCTTGAAGGATTTGAAAGGTGTGAAGGATTTGAAGGGTTTGATAACGTATGATAACGTTTTTTCACGCACGAGTTGAAGAAAATATGAAACGGCGGCCTAAATTCTGTTTTGAATTTGATGTTTTGATGGAAATGAATTTTGACTTTTGGGAAGAAATTAGGGTTTGATAGGTTTTAATTGATTTGATTGTGTTGATAGGAAAAAATAGAAGATGGATGTTTTTTTGGGAGTTTGAGTCAATTATAAGGTATTTGTGGTTTGTGAAATAATCGTATTTGAGATGCTAGTTTTTTCACTAGATTAGGTCATTTAAAGACATTGTTGCAACAAATGTTTTTCTTCATATTTTTCGATTTTGCTATTTTATCAATTTAAATTAAATTTTGCTATTCTCAGTCACATGGATTTGGGTGATATTTAGCTTATTTTTTTTACTCAACTAAACTTTAGCACAAGTAAATAATATTTAATTCGACCAAAATAATTAACTTGATCCAAAGATCGTAATGAAAACATGTGTCATCATCACACTTGACCAATTTATGTGTTCAATTTTAATTTGAGAGACACATGTCAACTTTCAATTTGTCCCAAATTCCGTTATTTACATTTGTTGTCATTAATTTGGTAAATGATGTGGCAATTTATAATTGGTCTAAAACTTTTTATTCAGCAGCTAGCTTTACAAAGTAGCATCACCTCCTGCTCTCATCAATGGATGAATAATGTGCAAGTTCTTAACAGCCCAATAACACCTTGTAAGAAGTTTCTAACAACATTTCTTTCTGAATCTTTGTCTGAACAAAGTTTTGACATCATTTTTCCCAACTTTTTTCTAATATTTTAAGATTTTTTATTTGTAGTCGTATCTTTCTATCCAGCTTGGGTTTTCTTTTTATGGAGAAAAAGTAGATAAAAGTAGAGTTACATTGCAGCATGCGGTAAGCTTAATTTTGATTTTTTTGTGTTGTCGTACATCAATTTTCTATAACTTCCATGTCAAACTTGTTTTCGATTTTACTTATACATCCAATTGGCAGATTTCACAGTTGTTCCTCGTATCTAGTCATAATTCTTAAGAGGTCTACTTGCTCGCTCATTCTAAGAAAGAGTTGGGCCTCGCATTCTAGACGAAAGTTCAAAGTGCAATGCCTTTATATCGAAAAAAACTTTGTGAGGCTTACAAAGCAGCGTCACCTCCTGATCTCATCGGTGGACAAAAGCAGCGTCACCTCCTGATCTCGTCGGTGGACAAATAACGTGAAAGTTCTTAACGCCCAATAATCCCCTGTTCAAAGTTCAAAATCCGACAACCTTTCTTTTTGCATGTTTTTCATAACAAAGTTTTGACATCATTTTTCCTACCTTTTTTCTAATACTTCAGGATTTTTTATTTGAAGTTGTACCTTTTTGTTCATCTTTTGTTACCTCTTTTTGGACATAGATAGATAAAAGTGCATTAACGTTGTAGCATCTCGGCATGCTTAATTTTGATATATTTTTTGTGGTTGTACATCAATTTCCAACAAGTTTTATGCCAAACTTGTCTTTGATTTTACTTACACATCCAATTGGAAGATTTCACCGTTGTACATTGGTTCTTTTGTAAAAAAATACGTGGGTATTTTTTAAGGAGTCCACAAATTTTCGTTGCCAAACTTGTCCCACATTGAAAATTTTTTAACTTAAAGTTTGTTTATGTATGGAAAAGTGGGGCATTACCATTGTCGTGCCATATAACAATCTACAAGGTCATGATATTTTCAAAAACCCACAAGCTCAAGACTTTGAACATGCGTCGCCCAAGACAAAGTGGGATATCACGCCAACTGGAAAGTACTAGCTCGTTCCCACATAATTTGAACACAGAAGCCAACATTTAGCTACTATTTGTGAAGAAGAAGATCAAGCCTACTTGCCATGATAGCACCATCTCCATGAATAAGATCATGTCAGTATACTCCATGCTGGAGGAGATCCCGATGAACATAGGCGAGATAATAAGCGAGCACATCATTACTTGGGTTAAGCATCCTTGCAAAGCAAGTCACCCTCAACCCTCCATTGCATTGACCTAACCTTAACCCCTAAATCCAAATACTCTAAGGAAACCAACCCTCAACATCCAAATTGTCAACCTCATCCCAACAAATCCAAAATATTCTTTCCTCGCCCGAGTAAGATGTAAATATTATCCTTACCCTTGTTGTACATAATACAGATGGAACCACCACACTGCGACGAGAGGAAAATTCTCTACCTCTTGTAGGGATCCAACCAAGATGTTTTTCAAGACCCTCTTTGTGACCCCATCACATTTATTGATGACGCATTTCAGAACCAAGAAGATGGGGCAGGAAGCCCCAAGTTATCTCCAAAAAGAAAAGAGTTCGTAGAGGAGGTTGTTAATGACCCACTCTAAGGGAAGAATGAAACTAACTCTGAGGTAGATGGCAAGACACATCTCCACTCACTACTAAAACAAATCGCAGAGCCTTCCTTGCAAAATGCTAAGCTGAAAGAGGCGATCAGAGAAATGGACAAAGAAGAAGTTGATACGGATTACAACTTCAAATTCATTAATGAACATATTTGTAAACCTATAAAGTTTTAGAGTAATCTTCAAGAAATGCATTTGCAAAGTCAAAAGCAACTAAGCGATTCATAACTAAAGATGGACAACACAAATGTAAACAGTGCGGCACAGTTAAGTCAGCTTAAGGGGAAAATGACGAAGCTTAGAATGCACAATGAAGAGCTCCAGCTATAACTTCTTGGGATCCACGAGTAGAATGTGACAATGAAGGAGCAAAACCAAACAATGAAGGAACAAACATCTTCTAGCTTGTACCATAATACCGATGCCTTAAGTTATGTTGAACATAGTACGTCTCCTGACGCATTTTGATCCAACGATTAGAGCAAGGACAAACTAACAACCTCCTCCACCACCTCCATAGTTTCAACCTTAATGAGGAATGTTCTAAAGTTATTCTTCTTACTGTAATTTTGTTCATTATATAATTTGTATTTCTTTGTAGTTATGTTATTTACAATACAAGTACAAACTTTGACACAAGTGCTATGTGTTTAGTTTTTCTTTTCCCAAGCTTGGATCCTCGCATTTTAGCACTTTAATTTGTCTTTGTGTTTCAATCATAACTTCAGTGAAATAAATCATGTGAAAAAAGTTTCATTTGTTATCTAAGTGTTTGACTTGTTAAGGGAACTTACTTAGAATTTTTTTTTTATAGTTTATTAGGCGAGCAAGCTTTACCTTAAATCTCTTTTGTAAGATTTTTCTGCAAATAATCTTAGCATTCAATTTTAGAAATGAGAGCATTGCCAACCTCTAAATTTAGGGGTGTGTGAGGTTCGAGATAAAACTTTTGAAACTTTTTGAAAATCATATCAAGGCATTTAAAAACATTGTGCTCTAACAAATGTTAAAACAAAGCCAAAAAGTGAAACATTTTAAAAGTTTGTATTCTTTCATTCAATTGAAATAGCAGCTCTTCTGTTGCCTCCTCTCGCAAAAATAAAAGAAGCATAGCTTCACAAGTAAAAATTAGAGAGTTGAGTAATAAGAGGAGATAAGAGTTTTAGTTGAGGAGAGGAACGGACTCATTGAGCGCCTAAGATTTTCCACTTAACACCAAACGTTTCGTATATAAGTAAATAAAAAGCATTCTTGTTCCAAATAAAAGGAATCAAAACTCTTTGAAAATTTTAGTCATTTCTGAATTTGAAAATAAGATTCTCGTTGGAATGAACAAGGATATTTTGAGTTTTAAGATTGCAGCATTTTGAACTTAGAAACGCTTTCATAGCGAGAAGTACACAATGAGAGTAAACTCTGAATAACTAATAAAACTTGATTGCATTTTGATAAGTTTAGAAATGCGAGGAAGGTGAGTCTTTGAGGAGGAATTGTGCTTGGGGACAAGCATGAGATGTAGTGAGGCTTGAGGACAAGCATTATTCTAAATTTGGGGTGTGATAACTTGTAGAAATACAAGTTGCTTAGTAAAAGAGTTAAAATGCATATCATATGTTGAAAATCCATAAATGTTCAGAAAGGCATTTAACATAAGCTTATATGTTTGTTTTACCGTGTTTTTTTATGTCTTAATGCATATTTATGAACAAAAGAACAAGCTAGCGAATGGTAAAAGGAACTCGAGTGAAGACCAAGTGAGAAGACCATATCAAGACGCAAGAAGAGTTTCGCTTAAAAGACAAAGTATCACACCCCAATCTGCAAAACAACTAGAACACAGGAAGTAGTGCAGATAGAACGTGATTTTGCTTAAAACCTTGAAATTGTCTTATTGTCTAGCTTAAACTCAACTCCTTTTAAACTACCATGTGATAGAGTTAAACATAACGCATCGAAAGTCAACTTAAACTTTTATTAACAACAAGCATTTTGATATGATTGAATGCCAAGACACTCATCTTAAATTCTTTACCTTGTTTAAATGACAAATACTTTAAATAACATGCTTTAAGCATTAAAGCTTTAACGCAGTTAACATAACCAAAGCTTAAACTTAATTAACAAAAGGCGTTTCTTACATAGTATACAATTACAACAGCTTGGCCAAAACAAATGACATTAATCAAAACTCTTGACGCCTAGTAGCTTTCTCAACTCGCTGCAAGCCCTTCAACCTTCTTCTCTACTTGGCCTCAACGCCTGATCTTAGAAGATGAAATTTTAAAACATGTCTAAAAGACTTAGTGAGGTCTTATGAAATCCTTTTTATAATATCCTTTTCGCCATATCATAATTTCAACACAAATTAGTTTATTAATAAACACATCATTTTGCAAAACATTTCGCATAAAGTATCTTCTAGCATAAACACCCATTAATCACAATCATTCCTTTCGCCAAGGATCTCAAATCATTCTCTACACTTGATCTCATTACCTCACGTTTAGACTACTGTATTAACAACATCCGAGAATATACAGATTCGTTCTTGTTGCTCAGGTCGCCTAACACAATGCAATCCTTTTCTACATTGACCTGCTTCATGCCACCATGTGGACCTTTTCTACATGGCTGATTTTAACATTATGTGCATATAACAGTTAATTCATTCAAATGAAGCAACTAATGGTTTGGAAACTATTTTGTAATCAATATCATAGTCATCAAATCAAGCTTTAAATATTATAAAACTTGTTTGAAGCATATAAATACTTTTAAAAAAAGATCACTCACTATACTTATCCTTAGAACAAAAAATCTCTCCTTCTTCTTCTTTCTCACATAACCTTCTCGCGATAACAAAATGACAGCACTTCAACCCTTCAAAACTTCCCAAAAATACCCCTTACTTAGTGACCTAAATTCTTTATTTATACTACTCTTTAAACTGGATTAGTCATCCTCAAATCCTTGTCCAATTGCCAGCTTCTACTTAAAACTTGATACGTGTAAAGTTAATATTTATCTTAGCCATGCTTAAATCCTTAATCTTATACGTTAACCCTTATCAAATCAAATTTGACATTTTCTTACCAAACCTTTCTTCTTGCCTAGTTCCATTCCGTGAATAGCTTTAATCGCTTAGCATAACTTTCGAAGGGCTTAACGTAATAACTTCTTTTGTGAACTACCCAACCTTTTCACGCGAAGACTCTTTCTCTTGTGAGTGTTTATATTTATAGGTCCTACCGTAATTTGTTATTTTCTCAAATGTCAACTTCTTATCGCGGAGTCCTATTTCAAAACCCCTCTTCTTATTTAAAATGAAAATTTCAAAACACTTAGTCAGATTTTACTTCTTATACTCAAATTAGAAGCGGGTCTCATAAAAAGAGATAGTTGGAGTTGATAAAACCTGTTGACAGGGGCTGCTTTCGACCTAACAAAGCCAGAAGAGTAGTTTACCGCCTAAAAGTTGCCTATGAAAAGATTTTTTCTACACTATTGAGAAGAGTTGGCCTGAATGGACTAAACTTTAGAGAGAGGTGGAAAGCATTAGCCTTTCCACCGTCTGTAGAGATTTTTTCTTCTTTTTCATCGGTCAGACTGTAAGTGAGAGCTTAGAGTTCGAGTAAAGAAGAGTTCATCTTCCACTTTCCCTAACTTGTAATATTTTCCATTCCCTTTACTTTCCATATTTGTATTTCTGTGTAATATGTGTTGTTTATATTGTACAATAGCCGAAGGCCTACATTCTTTAATATATATATTACATGTTTATACCTTTTCAATCCATCACATCTTTACGTTTTATCTATCGATGTGTTATTCATAGTTTAAGTTTGTGATAAGTTTTTTATAACAATATTAGCTTATAATTCTTGTCGCATTAGCTGAGCTATTTTTATCAGTTGGCTTGTATATATCGCCAACTACTCGAGAGGGAAAGTAGCAAGAATATGGCTAATGCATGCAAGAAGGAGTTTGGAGAAAAACTCTACATGGGCGAGTTAACTTCCATCATTTGTGTCCCAAAAGGAGAACAATGTGAGTGTTAAGCATCAAAAGGTTGCCACCCTTAAAAGTGAAGCTCTATAAGTCCTATAAGTGTGATCTTCTAGATGTACCTTGTTTAGCCAGTCTTAGTCAGTTGGATCTCGAAATGAGAGCAAGTATGGCGTTTAAAGACTCCAAGAGGAGCTATATTGCATCATATTTTTTGCATAGCTTAATCACCTAGTAATGCAAAGACCTTCATTCACCCCTTTCTTACATACAAGTTAGTTCATGCTTTCACCTCATCCAACCAGATCACCTTTACATACTTTAGTGTAGATAAGTAGATATAATTCAAGCTTACATTTATCATAGTGTATAGTTTATTCTTTTATATCACTTGATTGACAAGTAGACTCTAGAACCGACTTTGATATCAATTCCCTATGATCGACCCTGGATCATCCAAAAAAAAAACCTGTGTTTCGCTTATACTTGGGCAAGCAGTAGGAAAACTTGTACTTAACGAGAACTTAGCTATTATACGATAAAGAGGTATATAGTGATTACTTTGCATACAATGATCATAACCAATGACTTACCAAATATAACTAATTATGCACATATACAACTCTAAGTCTAAATTCACCAGTTATAGAATCTTTGCTTGATTAATTTTTATGTATTTTCTATGTGGTTGTACATCAACTTTCTATAACTGTTGTGCCAAACTTGTGTTTGATTTTACTTACACATCCAATTGGTGGATTTCATCATTGTTCGCTGCTTCTTTGGTAGAAAAAATGTGTCGATATTTTCTAAGGAGGCCACAAACTTTCATTGCGAAACTTGTCCCACATTGAAAATGTTTTAATCAACAAATTTGTTTATGTATGGAAAAGTGGAGCATTACCATCATCGTGTCATTTAACAATCGGCTTATAACCCATGTGGGGGCTTTAAGGTGGTTGGAGGTTGGTTCTTGTATCTAATCAAAACACTCAAGAAGGATAAATTGGATATAATTATTATGAAAAAGAGTGAAGATATATAAAATATGTTGGTTTTGGTGGAATATGGTATTAATTATTTGTTTTTGTATAAATAATTAATATGGAAAAGCAAAGTTAATTATATGATGGAATATAATTACAATTGTTAGAAAATAAGATAATTAATGTGAAGAGAGAAGGATGATTTGATTGGACGAGAAAGGATGATGTATTTAATTGAGAGATGGAATAAGGGTTTAAATAAATATATATGTTTATTATATAATTTAATGAGAGAATAAATGTCACACCCCATTCTAGGCTTTTTATTCTAACCTAGATCGTAGAGTGAATGTACTCTTTGAAATATTCCTTTTCAAACATAAGATTTATAAATCACTTTTTTTAAAAAAAAAATCTATAAACAATTTGGCAGTACCACCTCTAAAGTACAGGGTAGCCACACCTGAAAAGGAAAATACTTTCACTTTTATACGTATATCAACAAACTTCAAATATTACCACACAACAAGTGTGTCTCACCACACATAACCAGACGGTTCTGGAGTTTCAAGTAGAGTTTAGAATTCAAACTAGGTATTACGTACAAAATGATTATAACTTAATGAGGGATCTTTCAAACATGAGTTCCTTAGCGTCACTCTTGTTACATCTAACCACCCCATGATGCAAACAAAAAAAAACTTACTATATACATACGAAAAGGAAGATCTATAATTGATGATGGGGATTCAACCAACGCTTGATCCTTCACTGCTACCTGGGAGTGGAGAAAACATTGAAAATGTAAGCTAAAAACTCAGTGAGCAGTAAGTTATTAGATGTAAAAACTTGTAAAACATGTTAAAAACAAAATGTGCAAACATTTATCAATCATGCAATAATAATCAAAACATCATCATTACATAATACTATAATCCACACGGTAAGCCAACAAACCCGTACCCAATCCAACCATGACAAGGCACCTAGATATACTGATAAGAATAACTCGCACGAGATTAAGGAATCATGCGGCCAAACCTAGCTCACGCATATTTAGTACCCACCATGATAGCAACCTTCTTCCAAACCAACAATGGAGAATACTAAATACACAGTGAAATAACTCATATGTGATCCATATCCATTAGGAAATACGTGACCAAGTAGAGTTCACACATATTTAGCACATACCACAGTAACAGCTTCCATCTAATCCAACCATGATAGCATACAAAATACACGACCAAAATAGCTCACATGTGATCCATATCAACAAGGAAACACGCAGCCAAACGAAGCTCATGCATATTTACCACCTACCACAGTAACCATCTTCATATCGACTCTTATGTGCACATAAAGCAACCCACCATGGGTTAAACTAGACCTGAAGCCAAATCACATCCTCTATCCATGTCCTTACCTAGGCTCAGGTTCCCGGATCTCCAGTCACAATCTCTTTCAGCTTCGAAATCCACTGACAACCATAGGTGGTGCAATGATAACACATTCACGTAGCCTTTGGGAAATCACCTTCTCGTTCATCATAAACATCGATCAATCACATTTTAAGAAATCAAGTACAATCAAAACTTGAAACACATTTTTATAACGTTTAAACCATACACATTTTTAAATTCGTTCTGAGTGAATACATCGCTTAAGTATAAGTGAAAATGTAGTCATAAAAAGTTTAAGCAAAGGTATTTTCGAAGCGATATTATCGTAAGATAACATGTAAAATTATAAAGAGAGCTTGAAAATGAGCCACTCATAATCAATAACTTGATTCTCCAGGGTTATACGATTTTCCTACAGTAATTTGGCTTGAAACAACTATATGTAAAATACTTCACCGCATTCGAACCCTTGGACCATTTGATACTTCCATGGCCACCAAAATCTATTTGATGCTTCCAAGGTGCATGCAAAGTGCTTAGGATTAGATTAAACCTTCCACATACGAACCCTTAGACCTAGATACTTAACCCCATGAGCATCCAACTTAGTTCAAAACTTAACGAGTCTTTTATGTAGATACACTTTTATCCCTATTATTAATGATGCTGGGGATTTATACCCAATATATTACTATGAGCCAAACAACTCAAACACTTCCTAAGATCACCCAAATTCATTTTATGATTCAAACTTCATAGAAGTAAATACCCAAACAAACTATAAGTTAAAGGAAAGCTCATTTCATTCTCTAACATTCAACTTAAGAATTCGAGTATTATGAATAATTTAGTTTTTAACGCTTAAACTTAAAGGACATTTATGAATGCTAGGAAAACTCAATAAAATTACTTTATACCTTTCCAAGAACTTAGCAAAATACTCGTAACTTGAAAGGGACAACATCCTAACTACCTTCTAAGTTCAAAATCAACCATCCACCATCATGGGTTACTCAAAGATAGCACTAGAATTAAACAGGTATTCAAGAATGACTCACATAAGTTTAGAATCTTACAAAAATTGTGTCAAAACACCTGATTTTGAGTTCCCAAATGACTTGACAGTGGGTTCAACTCTTCTAATATCAACATCTAGCATTAAGATGCAATGGGTATTGTTTAATTTAAGCCAAAACTTAATGGGTATTCGAAAATCTAAACAAAAACAACTAAATAAAGAAGATTTACCCCAAAACTTAGATTTAACAATAGGAAGTTGGAAAATGGTGAGGTTACCGATTATTGAACTTGAGAAATGACGAAGAAAGATGGTTAGGTGATGCATAGCTCATCTAACAATGAAAGACAAGGAGAAACTTGCACTAAGGATGTCGTTTGAAACTGACAGCTTTAATTCACCGTGGATAGCAGGCTGTGTGACATGAAGTAGTCATCATGCAGCGATTCGAGCGACTACTTGTCAGTTTAGACTTAATAGTTTCTCATGTGTATAGTGTAACTGTTATACGTCACTAAGTCAGATCATTGTGTGTAATGCACTCACCATAACTTCCTGTATTGCATGCTTTAATTCTAGGCGATAAGCCATGGGTCATGATCATAGCGTATGAGATGCTCACTATATACCTCTTAACTGTGTGATACATAAGTCCTCGTTTAGTACAAATTTTCTTACTGCTTGCCCAAGGTCCAAGCAAAATAGTAGGTTTACCTGGGTGATCCAAGATCGAACACAAGAAATTATTTCCAGATGTTAGTTCTAGGGTCCACTTATCGTTTAGTCATTATGACAATTAAATAGATATAATACAAAGAGAATTAAAACTACTAGCTTACACATAGAGACTCATACACAAAGAATAATATGTGGCAAGTTGCAAGATTGAATGAACTAACTTGTATACGAGAAAAAGGTGAATGAATGTGGACGCATTATTAGGTGAGGAAGTAATGCGAGAGTTGATTCGATATAACTGCATAATCAACACATCATTAAGGCGACCTCCTCTCAAAGTGTTTAGATGTCACACTTGTCCACCTTTTGGGATACAAATGACTATGCTTTATTAGGCGAGCTATATCTAGAAGACTTTACTTATAATACTTGTATACCTTCTCGTTTAAGAATGGTAACCTCTCAGCACCTAATATCCACACTTGTTCACCTTTTGAGATACAAATGAAGGAACTAAGATGGAGTTTGTTACCAAACACCTTTTTGCGCGCATTAGTCCTATCCTTAATACTTATCCTCTCTGGTAGTTGGCCATTGACGTTGGCCTAGTGATGAATATAGCTCAACTAACGCGACAAGGTTTATAAGCTAGACCTCTTATCAAGAACCTATCACAACTCTAACTACTAATAACACTTTAACAGGTGAGAAGTCAAGAAATGATGGATTGAAAAGGTGTAATTGTGTAATATATGTAATAAAAAATATAGGCCTACTGCCACTATACAATATAAACAACACATATATGACAATGAAATGCAAAAATGGAGAGAAAGAAAAGTGAAAAATACTACAAGTTAAGGGGAAAACAAGGGAAGGATTCTTCTCTTGCTTGAACTCTAAGCTCTCTAACTTCATTATTCACGTTTCTAACTAGCCTATTTTGGTCTCAACTAGCCCATTCAAGTATCTAACTAGCCTATTTGAGCCTTTTGTTCTTGGTGAGGATGAATTGCTTGTATAGGCCACTTTTTTGGCAGAAAACTTCTATTCATCTGAGCGTGTCAGCACTAACTCTGGCCCTATGAAGTCACATCATTTCATTTACCATTCTTTTCTTCTAGTGAGCTTTTCTTGCGTGATGACATTTTTCCTCGCCTGGATTGTTAATCGCCAAGTGAGTTTCCATCGCGTAGCCTTTGCGCGAGATGTTCTATATGATCTTCTCTTTTCTTCTATTCCCACTTATACTTCGTTTATACATGGTAATTATGTAAAAGAGGCATCATGTTTATGTAAGCTATATTTCTAAATGTTTATGAATTTATAATGCGAGTCACATGCCTTGATCCTTTTCTTATGCGTTTTTACCTCATTATTCTCATTAAAGAGGCTATAATAACAGATGTTTATACACGTTATCACACCCCCCAAATTTAGAATAATGATTGTCCTCAAGCATCACTCAATATCATGTTTGTCCTCAAGCAGCAATCCTCTTTGAAGACTCACCTTCCCCTTTTGCGTTTCTATACTTCTCAAAATGCGAGCAAGTTTTATTCCTTATCCGGTGTTGACCCTCGTCGCGTACTTCTTGCTATGAACGTATTTTTAAGTTTAAAATGCGGCAAGCTTAATACTCAAAATATCCTTGTTCATTCTCCACAGTAAATCTTATTTTCAACTTCAGAATTGACTAAATTTTTTTAAAATTTTTGAATCCTTTTATTTGGCGAATGAATGCTTTTTATTATATTCACATTAGATTTCACTTTGAGTGGAAAATCATAGGTACTCTATGAGTTTGCTCCTCTCCTCAACTGTAACTCTTATCCCCTCTTATTACTCAACTCTCTAAATTTTTACTTTTAAAGCTTTGCTTTTTTATTTTTGCAAAAGGAGGAAACATAGGAGTTTTTATTTTAATTGAATCAAAGAATACAAAGTTTTTAAAAAATGTTCACTTTTGGCTAGGTTTTAACTTTTGTTAAAACACTTTATTTTGGCATACATTAATAGGTTTTCAAAATGTTTTCAAAGTTTTAGCGTGGATCTCGCACACCCCCAAATTTAAAGGTTAGAATTTACTAAAGGTGAATGATAAGATTTGTCTTAGAAAAATTTTACAAAAAGTGGTTTGAGGTAAAGCTTGCTCGCCTAGTAAACTAGGGAAATATTTTCTAAGTAAGGCTCCTTAACAAGTTATACGCTTAAATAACAAATGAAACTTTATTTTACATACTTTATTTCATTGAAGTGTTATTGAATCGCAAAGGGAAATTAGAATGCCACAAAGCGGAGAGCGAAGCTTGGGACAAGAAAGATTAATCACATAAAAATTGTATCCTAAGTTGTGAATTGTATTGTAAAGGACATAAATATAAAGAAATATACAACAATCAATGATACTTAGAAAATCTTGCTTAAGAATTCAGCGACAAAAGGAGGTTTCTGTGGGTATGATGTTCTGATGGAGTTATCCTCACTTTTGCTATCGAGTCATATCGCTTCATTGGGTTTGCTAAGATTTAAAGTAGAAGATTAAGGATTCCTTGGAAGAGTTGTCGGTGGGGTGAAGTGTTGGTGATTTGGAGCTGCAAAGAGTTTGAGGGATTTGTCATTGGAGGGCCTTTCTTATGATGTAAAGGTTAAGGCGGTATTTATACAACACGATGTCATTGGATTCTTCAAACTTAAGGGATTGTCTTCTCTTTGATTCTAAGGCTTCCTCCTCTTCTTGTTTGTACCTTCATCACCTTTTTCCTTGAACTTTGCATGGATGGTGATGAAGTCTCCACTTTCCACTTTGCCTTCCCTCTACCTGTGCCCACAAGAGCATCTTTGAATATACTTGTCTTCCTTTCTTCTTGCGATTGGGCACTTCCTCCTTCGACAGGGTATTTATACTGCTTTCTTTCTCAAATTCCTCGGTCGCTGCCTCCTCCACTTTTGTCTCCCTTTTATCCCTTCACTTCTTCTACCAAGGACCCAATTTTCGTTTGCTAATCTTGCATAGGTCTTAGGGCTAATAATCAGTAGCAGACGGGAAAGTGCACTCTATTGTAAGCTCAATATCCCCTTCCTTGTCTTGCTTTATCACCTCTTCTTTCTTCTTCTTCTCTTCTTTTCATTACATTTTTCTTTATTTATGTATATCTTTTCATTTTCTTCTGCTTCTTCCTTTACATTTCCTTTTATTCTCGTGGTTTCTCCCTCAACATTTTCCATCCTATCTCGCCTTCATTCAAATTGTAAAACTTATCATATATTGTGGCAAGAAGGTGGATTGCTAGGTTCTTAATACTTTGTTTTCTTAGAGAATTTTTTTAAGGGAAGCATTTCTTTGTAAAAGATAACAGGAATATTATTATTATTATTAATGGTTATAAATGCTTTAGATTTTGTGCAGTTAATTAGGATTTGATTGAGTAAACATAATTGTGGCAAGAAGGTGGATTGCTAGATTGAGTACTCTTTTGTAGAAAAGTACGTAGGTGTTTTCTAAGGAGGCGACAACCTTTTGGTGGAAAACTTGTCCCGCGTTGAAATTTTTTTAATCTACAAGCCAATTTCTTTATGGAAGAGGGGAGCATTACCATCGTCGAGCCATTTAACAATGGCTTGTAAACCACATAGGGGCTTTAATGTGATTGATGGTTGGTTCATCTTACCGAGTGAAAACTCTAAAGAGTTTTACTTTGTCATCCATTCTAAGAAGGGAGTTGGGCCTCGCATTCTAGAAGAATATCCAAACTGCAAAGGCTTTAGATCGGAGGAAACCACATGAGGTTGGCTTTACAGAGTAGTGTCATCTCTTATTCTCGTCGTTGGACGGATAACGTGCGAGTTCTTACAAGAGCCCAATACCGCCAAGTACGAAGTTTAAAACTAGAAAACCTTTTGTTTGCAATTTTTTCGAGCAATGCTTTTCCAAACATTTTTCCAGTATTTTATGATTTTTTTTGTTGCCTATCTTCCAATTTATCTTGGGTTTTCTCTTTTTGGCCATAACTACGTAAAAGTACAAAGATGTCCTAGCATCTCGGCGTCCTTAATTTTGATGTATATTCTGTGTGGTCGTACATATATTTCCTACAACTTTTGCTCCAAAACTAGTCTTCGATTTTATGAACACATTCAAATTGCAGATCTCATAGTTGTTTCTTTTTTCTTTTGTAAAAAAGTTCATGGTTGTTTTCTGTGGAGGTCACAAACCTTCATTGCCAAACTTGTCCCACATTGAAAAATTTTAAAATCTACAAGTCAGTTTATGTATGGAAAATTGGAGCACGTCGAGCTATTTAACAATAGCTTGTAAACCATTTGGGTGCTTTAAGGTGGTTGGAGCTTGGTTCATCGTATATGGTCGAAAGTCTTAAGGAGGACTACTTTCTTGCCCATTCCAGGAAGGGAGTTGGGCCTCGCATTTTGCATAAAAGTCTAAAGTAAAAAGCTTTTAGATTGGAGAAAAGTGCGTGAAGTTGACTTTACAGAGTAACCTTTGATTTTATGTGTTCTCTTGTCAGTTGACAAATAACGTTCAAGTTTTTTAAAGCCCAATAATACCACATACAAATTTCAAAACAAGACAACCTTTGTTTTTACCCATTTGTTTGAACAAATTTCTTGTAGTCGTGCCTTTCTTTTCACCTTGTGTTTTTACTTTTTTTGACACAAGTACACAAAAGTACAGTTACATTGTAGCATCTCGTGGTCCTAAATTTAGATATATTTTATGTGTTGTCGTACATCAATTTCCTACAACTTTTGTGTCAAACTCGTGTTTGATTTTACTTACACATCCAATTGTCAGATCCCACTGTAGTTCGCTGCGTCTTTTGTTGAAAAGTACGTGGTTGTTTTCTGAGCAGGCCACAAACTTTTGTTGCCAAACTTGTGCCACATTAATTTTTTTCTATTTAATCTAGAAGGCTATTGATGTATGAAAAAGTAGAGCATTACCATCATCGAACCATTTAACAATGGCTTGTAACCCACATGGGGGTTTTAATGTGTTTGGAGGTTGGTTCATCGTATCGTGCCAAAACGCTAAGGAGTTCTACTTGGTTGTCCATTCTAAGAAGAGAGTTGGTCCTTGAATTGTAGAAGAAAGTCCAATGTGTAAAGTCTTTAGATCGAATGAAACCACATGAGGCTAGCTTTACAGAGCAATGTTATCTCCTGCTCTCGTCGCTGCACACATAACATGCAAGTTCTTAAGAGAGCCTAATACCACCACGTACAAAGTTCAAAACCAAACAACCTTTCGTGTTGCATGTTTTTTCAAATAATGTTTTTCCAACCATTTTACCTATATTCCAGTTTTTTTGTTTCTTGCGTACCTTTCTATTCATCTTGGGTTTCCTCGTTCTGGACATAAGTACGTAGAAGTACAGTTACATCACAACATCTCAGCGTCCATAATTTTTATGTATTTTCTGTGTAGACGTACATCAATTTCCTACAACTTTTGTGCCAAACAACTCTTAGATTTTACTTACACATGCAATTGTTGGATCTCACCGTTGTTCGCTGCTTCTTTTTTAGAAATGTACATGGCTGTTTTCTTAGGAGGTCACAAACATTCACTGCCAAACTTGTCCGATATTAAATATTTTTAAATCTAAAAGTCAATTTATGTATAGAAAAATGGAGCATTACCATCGCTGAGCCATTTAACAATGGCTTGTAACCCATGTGGCAACTTTAAGGTGGTTGGAGGTTAGTTCATATTATCTGGTCGAAACTTGTAAGAGGACTACTTGCTCGCCCATTTCAAGAAGGGAGTTGGACCTTGCATTCTACACGAAAGTCCAAAGTGCAAAGCCTTCAGATTGGAAGAAACCATGTGAGGTTGGCTTTACAGAGCAGCGTCACACTACTTTTTCTAATAATTCAGGATGTTCTTCTCTAGTCGTGCCTTTCTATTCAACTTGGGTTTCTGCTTTTTTAGATCTAAGTACATAAAAGTACAGATACGTCGTAACATCTCATCGTCCTAAATTTTTATGTATTTTTTATGTGGTCGTACATCAATTTCCTACAACTTTTGTGCCAAAATCGTGTTTGATTTTACATACACATCCAATTGTTGGATCTCAATGTTGTTTGCTTCTTCTTTTGTAGAAAAGAACATGGTTGTTTTCTGTGGAGGCCACAAACTTTTGTTGCCAAACTTATCCCACATTGAATTTTTTTTATCTACAAGCCAGTTTATGTATGGAATAGTAGAGCATTACAGTCATCGAGCTATTTAACAATGGCTTATAACCCATGTGGTGGCTTTAAGGTGGTTGGAGGTTGGTTGATCATATCTGGTTGAAACTCGTAAGAGGACTACTTGCTCGCCCATTTCAAGAAGGGAGTTGGGACTTGCATTCTACACGAAATTCCAAAGTGCAAAGCCTTTGCCAACATTTTTCCAACACCTATTCGGATGTTTTAGGGTGTTCTTCTCTAGTTGTGCCTTTCTATTCAACTTGGGTTTTTGCTTTTTTGAACATAAGTACATAAAAGTAAGTACAGATACGTCGTAGCATCTCGACGTCCTAAATTTTTATGTATTTTCTATGTGGTCGTACATCAATTTCCTACAACTTTTGTACCAAACTCGTGTTTGATTTTACTTATACATCAAATTGTTGGATCTCAATGTAGCATCTGTGTAGCTACGACCACAAACTTTCATTTCCAAACTTGTCCCATGTTGAAAATTTTTAAATCTACAAGTCTGTTTATGTATGGAAAAGTGGAGCATTACCATCGTTGAGCCATTTAACAATGGCTCGTAACCCTCATTGGGGATTTTAGGTGGTTGGAGGTTGGTCTTTGCATGTAGGTCGTTAGTCTGAAGAGGTCTACTTGGTCATCCATTCCAAGAAGAGAGTTTAGCCACGCATTCTAGAAGAAAGTCCAAAGTGCAAAGCCTTTAGATCAAAGGAAACTGTGTGAGGCTGGCTTTACAGGGTGGTGTCATCTTTTTTTCTCATCGGTGAATGGATAACGTAGAAGTTCTTAAGAGCCCAATAACTCGTCATACGAAGTTCAAAACTAGATAACCTTTTTATTTGCAATTTTGTCTCAATAAAATTTTTCCAACCATTTTTCTAATATTTAAAGATTTTTATTTTGTATTCGTACCTTTCTATTTAGCTTGGGTTTCCTCTTTTTGGACATAAGTATGTAAAAGTACAATTACGTCATAGCATCTCGGTGTCCTTAATTTTTATGTATTTTCTCTGTGGTCGTACATCAATTTCCTACAACTGTTGTGCCAAATTGGTCTTCAATTTTACTTACACATTCAATTTGCGGACCTCACCATTGATCGCTGCTTGTTTTGTAGAAAAGTACGTGGGTCTTTTCAAAGGAGGCCACAAACTTTTATTGCCAAACTTGTCCCATGTTGAAAATTTTTAAATCTACAAGTCTGTGTATGTATGGAAAAGAGGAGCATTACCATCGTTGAGCCATTTAACAATGGCTCGTAACCCTCATGGGGGCTTAAAGGTGGTTGGAGATTGGTTCTTCTATCTGGTTCGATGCTTTAGAGGTCTACTTGCTCGCCCATTCCAAGAAGGGAGTTTGGCTTTGCATTCTGGACAAAAGTCCACAGTGTAATGCCTTTAAGTCAGAGGAAATAGTGTGAGGTTGGCTTCGTAAAGCAGTGTCACCTCTTGCTTTCATCGGTGGACAGATAAAGTGCAAGTTCTTAAGAGTCTATTAAAGCCTCGTACAAAGTTCAAAACATAACAATATTTCTTTTTGCATGTTTGTTGGAACAAAGTTTTAACATGTTTTTTCCCAACCTTTGGGTAATATTTTAAGCTTTTTATATGTAGTTGTACCTTTGTATTCAGCTTGTGTTTCCTCTTTTTGGACATAAGTAGGTAAAAGTACAGTGACATTGTAGCGTCTCTAATCAATAATGTCGGTATTGATACTATAATCTAAAAGCTAATACACTAAGGTCCTGTTGGTTTTTTTCCTGTAAATTTTCTTTATGTAGAGATATAAACATGGGTCAAGTTCGAATATGTAACCTAAATGGTCTATTGTATACAAATAAGGTTGGGCACCCCTATTCTGGGAAGATTATGGATCCGGCCCGCTTTGTAGATAGTACTAATGATGTGATCCTAAATTTTTCATGTATAGACAGGAAGTGGGGGCATCTTATATAAAGAGTTTACACAAGACTAGAACCATGAAATAATTTCTTTTTAGTTATAACACTGTTGACATTTATAAAATTGACTATTTCGTTTATAGATATTCAGTGTAACTTAATCTTAATCCTCAGCTAACTATGAACTCCTGTTAATGCGATAATATCCTTAGATCTATATAGATGAAGGTAGCTCATTAGCGTTTATCCAATAAACCTTCCATTTTAAGGAAAAGATCGGGTGGATAGCTGAGACATAGGGTGTAATACGAAATTCACTCCTACTCGCTTTAAGGTTAGTAGATAGGTTGTTCCTTTAATGACTGAATCCAAGTCTTGAACAAGGGGTCCCACCCTTTCATTGGCCAGAGAGGGATTTGGTTTATAGGTTGCACCTTAAACCAATTGTTCAATAGTAGATCGGTGGGACTTAAGAAACAAGATGTAGTCTCGGAGGTAAAACGTGCAAGACTCGTACCTAAAATTTAAGTTAAGAAGTGAAAGTTTTGACTGAGTGTTAAATTATGCATTTTGGATAGTCTTCGCGTAAGTTAAGAAGTGAAAGTTTTAACTAAATGTTAGACTAGACGTTTTGAGTAGTCTTCATGAGAAGAACCAAGTGTTTCACAGAGAAAAAGTCTGCAAGGAAGCCTTGAAGTTTAAGTTTGCAATAAGAGTTCTATGCGAGTAAAAGTTGGTTAGTTAACGGGGAAGGTTTCTTGTAGTAAAAATATAACCACACGATAAGGTTATACACAAGAACTGTTAAGTGGTTGAAGTTATTCGTGGTATAGAGTTAAGCGCGAAGAAAGGTCTGGCGAAGAAAATGTCAATCTGATTTGACAGGGGTTAACTTGTAAGATTAAGGATTTAAGCATGGTTGGGTTAAATATTAAATTTACACTTGTAAAGTTTTAAGGAGAAGCTAGCAAACTAAGAAGAGTTTAAGTATGACTAAGTTAGTTTATGGGTTCTATAAATAAAGGACTTGGTCATTAAGTAAGCAAAAAGATTTTTTTAAAAAAAAATTAAAATGTTGTTGTTTTGCTTTGGTGAGAATAAGAAAAAAAATTGTTAAGTATTGTAGTTTGTTCCCCAAGAAGGCTTCACCACAAGAGAAGAAAGAGGAGGATCTTTAGTAAAGTGTGGTGAGTGCTTTGTCGGGATTTATGTCCTAAAACTCATAGATTGTAAATATAATCAATTGATCAGTTTTAATAAAGTGTTATTATTGTAATAATTGTTATTCATTATATTATTAGTTTTGTCTTAATAACCCAAATCCAATAAACTAACATCCTAAGCTGTTTAACGAGTCTTGAACAGTATGTAAAGACATACAAGGATCAATGTTCAAGATTAGCTTAAAGGGTCTATAGTATAGGGATAAGGCTGGGTACCCTATCCTAGTAACACTATCGATACGGCTTAGTTTGTATTTGATACAAACACAATGATCCAACGCAATCCTGTAGTTGAAATGTGAGTAAGGGTATCCCATGCAATGAGATTGCATAAGACTAAACTGCAAAATAGTAACCACTAGATTTAACTTCGTTAACTAGTTAGGTTTCTATTTCACTAGGATGACATAAGTAACTTAGTCTTAATCCGAAGTGTGTTATGAACTCCTATTCACAAGGAATTTTCCTTTGATTTGTACGAGTGAGAGTGGCCAGATCGTCGACTCAAAAAGCTTATCATTTTGGGGACAAGACCGAGTGGGGAGCTAGAAACATAATTACACAAGATGGAATTAACTCATTTCCTACTTTAGGGTAAGTAGATGAGTGTTTCCTTAAATGGTGTCTCCAGGTCTTGAACAAAGGGTCGTACCCACTCTAAGGCACAAGAGGGATTTTTGTTTGTTGGTAAGACCATAAACATGTAGTTCATTAGAGGAGCACTGATATTTAAGGATTAGAGGTAACCTAGGGGTAAAATGGTAAATTAATCAAACTGGTGTTACGAACACTCATGAAGGACTAGCTTACTGTTATTGGTCTATATCCGTGGACACATAAATATATATACAGTGAAAAGAGTTCAATTGTGAGTCTTTAGTGAAGTGTACACACAGTTAACAAATATTGATTAATATGGTTAATGAGTTTAGCCAATTAATCTCAGATGGTTGTAGCTTCTAATCTGTAAGTCCATTAGGTTCCATTTCTTGTGAATGAGTTCAAAAATTAATTTAATGTGAATTGGATTGATATTAAAATTATTGGTTATGAGAGAAATTTTTGTTTGAATATGATTCAAATTTAATTTAAGTTAAATATAAGATGTTTATTTAGTTATTAATTAATTGGAAAATTAATTAATCGTTTAGTTTTATTTAATTAAATCTATAAGATGTTGTCGAGATATTCATTCAAATAAGATTTGAATGAAATATTAATTAAATATGATTTAATTAATTATTAATTAATTGATTAATTATTAATTAATTAGTAGATTTGATAATAGAATCTCATGATTCTCCCCTACTCGTTTTCCTATTCCAAGAAGAAAAGAGAGTTATAAACATCTAGAAGAAAACAATTTTTTTTAAAGAATTCATCAAGAAAAAAAACTAAGGTTTTTGCTCTGCAAAAAGAAAAAAGTGTCTCTCAAATACCTCTGAACTTTTTTCCATACCAATTGGTTCCCACAAACCAATCTCATCGCAGATGATAGAAAGATCTCCGACGGGTGGTGTCCTAACTCGGTGGTTTATAGATTCAAACACGTCAACAAAAGTAAGTTCTCTGTATCTTTAATTAAAAAGCATGCTTAGTTTTTTTTATTTAGAATTTTGATTCTAAATTTTTGTCAATGTACTAGTATTTTGGGCTTCCCAAATTAAATTGAGTAATGGTTCTGTAAAATATTTTGCTGTCATAGGGCTTTTATCCTTTCATGCTTTTCTTTCAAAGTTTTTTTAGTGTTTTCTCTCAAATGAATTGATGTTAAAAACTTATTATGATATCTCTTTATCGATTTGAAAGAAAAATTTAAATGAGAAGTGTTTAAAAAGAGTTTTCTATGATAAGTTTAAATGTTTTCAAGCATGATTTATAATATTATGACAGAACAAAACAAGCACAGCGGAAAAAATTAGGAAAAAATACCCTAAATACCCCTAATTAACATGCAACCCTTATATTAAAAAGTTTAAGGAAAAATACCTTTGTAGTTTTTCTAAACTTTGATGTC